>JADDOH010005025.1:0-69704 GCA_016648135.1 Agrypnia vestita
CAGGCCTAATAAACCGCAAGAATGTCCTAGGCATAGTAAACAAAATAGCGGTCAAAGCTGTAGTGTTTCTATGTTCACACGTTTTAGCTCAAAACGAATACTATAATTTTCACATTTATAATACAAGACGCGAATTTCTAAACGAATCATTTTAAATAGTTCTGATTGAAATCTACATGTTTCATATTTATTAAATGAAGGCGCGAATTCTAAACGAAACACTAACATTGCTCAAAAACGGGACCCTATATTTATATATGCTTAAAATGAAACGCGAATTCCCGAATGATAGCATTTTATATAACTAAATGTAACGAAATCTTATATAGTTTATAAATAAGAAGACCCGGCCCCAGGCGGTTTATATATATTTTCAATATAACGAGGCCCCATAACATCTTTATAAGTATAATACAACCCCGGTCTATCGAAACAATGTACTAGAAGTTTTATATGTTTGAATACATGATATACGTTTTTTTATACGCGTTTTTATACGCGAGATTTACGTTTTCGTACAATACAAAGTAACCCAAATTATACAACCGCGAAGTTTACATCACTCCTAAAGTATGACCAGAACTAATTGAAACATTTTTCCATAGTTTAAGTCCGCGAGGCAAATATCTTTCATAAAATATGAAATAACCGAATCAAATTAAACATATTTTTACCTTATAGGCTTTCCCCAACGCGCGTAATAATCCCGGCCACATGAAACGGTTTTATATGTTTTAATAGCGCGGGACCTATGTTTTCCTATATAGTATAAGATAACCCGGGCCGAACGGAAGCAATTTTATATACTTTATAAAATAGTGAAACTTGTACTTCTGTAAAACCGTAAATAAACCCCGACCCCCACGAGATTATTATATATAATTTTTTAGAATAATGAAATTTCATACATCTGTAAAATTGTAAATAAGTCCCGACTCTCACGAAATTACTCTATATAATTTTAAACGAAATGGAAACCTAGATTATTATGGGCTGAACCTGATACCCCGCGAGATCAGCTATATATTTTTCACTAGACGTATTTTAAATCCCAGAATTTATTCGCTATAATTTTAACGGACTCTTACTATTAACCATAAACAAAAAAAATTATTAAAATAAACTAAATATTCTTTCGATAACTAAAATAAACCCGGTCTAATCGAAACATTTCATATAACGAAATATTATATGCCTTACAACTGTAAAAATTAAAATGAGACCTCGCGTATTTAGCAAAGATAGGTATTTTATAAGACTTATTTAAAATCGAATCTGTTAGTAACAACTCCTTTATCTTTTTACAGCTTCCCGCGTGATTAGCGTAAAATAGGTATCTTTATAACGCACAGCTAGTTTCCAGAGATCCGCCAATACTATACTTAGTAAAACGAAAATTTAACTAAATTTGAACTCTACCTTTTCCTGAAATTCTGCGAATATTATTCTGTGAACCTAGTAAGACGACAAAAATAATTAACTTTATAGAACATAGTGATTTCCGAAGTTCCGATATGCCAGATTAATTACCTTTATAAAATAAAATCAATCCCGTACTCTGAGTTAAAACTCTTTTGACAGGACCTCGCGTATTTAGCATAAGATAGGTATTTTATAAGACTTATTTAAAATCGAATCTGTTAGTAACAACTCCTTTATCTTTTAACAGCTTCCCGCGTGATTAGCATAAAATAGGTATCTTTATAACGCACAGCTAGTTTCCAGAGATCCGCCAATACTATACTTAGTAAAACGAAAATTTAACTAAATTTGAACTCTACCGTTTCCTGAAATTCTGCGAATATTATTCTGTGAACCTAGTAAGACGACAAAAATAATTAACTTTATAGAACATAGTGATTTCCGAAGTTCCGATATGCCAGATTAATTACCTTTATAAAATAAAATCAAACCCGCACTCTGAGTTAAAACTCTTTTAACAGGACCTCGCGTATTTAGCATAAGATAGGTATTTTTACAAGATTTATTAACAATTTCCCGCGTGTTTAGCAAAAAATAGGTATCTTTATAACGCACAGCTAGTTTCCGGAGATCTGCAAATATCAGTTCTATATATGCCGGACTAATCAACTTAATAAAGCGCAGTAATTTCCGAAGTTCTAATATGCCAAATTAATTACCCTTTATAAAATAAAATCAAACCCGTACCCCCCTTTTCTTTTATCGTGAGCAATGTCGAAGAGTATATTTACCCGTATACCACTTTCACTTGAAGTTAAACTATAATTTTCACTATAACCACTGGAACACTCTAAGTCGACGGTCACTTTCACTCAAAAAAAACAACCGACGCGGATTTTGCGCTCCCGTAGACCATCACCAACTGCCCGATTTCTGCTGTGTCTTGACATTTTAAACCCCCCCTAGCAGCCAACGGTCCTAAGTCGTGTGTTTCCAGGATTTTCAATATCCTACTTTCCTTGAAACCAAATTCTTTGTTCCTAAGATTCAATTTGGCAAAAAAAAAACCATATCTCCACTCGGATATGTCAGTTGATCCCACCTCCTGTTGCCGTCTCTATCTCCATCCCTGTGCCCGTTTCGGGACGGACTTGGTGGCTTCAGACGGTTTGAACTCGCTTCACAAGCGCGATAATTAATTTTTAATATTTAATTTCTAAGTTCAGTCCATATTGTCGTTTGATCAACCGTAACCACAATCTATCGGGTACTCCCCTAATCATAGTTGATGTTTCTTCATTATCTACCCTTATCATGTCCCGTTCTCCCGTATTTTCACTCGTCTTTATCGGAAATTTAACGTTTCTTGGCCGCTATATCATGGGATCAATTTCCATATATTCACCACGTGCACACTGCATACCTAGATATAACAATCATCCAAAGGTACTATACCTAATTTTAAATTAATTTGGGGCGATCTTTTCTCGTGAATCATCCAATGAATCCTGTTTTTTGGCCGCGACTCTCCGCGCACAGGGACGTATTAGCTCCCTCCGTTGCGGAATTTAAACATAATATGTAACCATTTATTATTATTTTTATTGGCAGTAAGATTGATCCACAAAGTAACTATGTTACATAGACAGTGAATATTCTCGAACAATATACTACTGGAAGAGTACTATTCGCTATAACACAATAAACTATTAATGTAAGTTAAATTAAATTTTTAAATTCAGTGGAAGATTTTTAAGATCGTTTTGCTTTTAATTTTTTCCCAAAAACAAAATAAATAAACAAATAAATAAACACACAGATACACACTCACACAACCCACTATTGGACATGTTTTTATTATTCTTTTATCGATTGTATGTATGTGTTTTCGCGTAATTGGCCCAAAACTCTGTGCATCAATTATTGTCTTTTCTCCAAAGATTGATTAATTATATGGCTGTAAGAAACCCAATAAATGAAAACAAATAAAACAAATAAGTAAATAAACCTCCAGTGCCGCAGGCAAGGCGTCGGATTAATTCAGTGCTCATTTATTGCCAAGGCACTGGACGCCTCCGCTGATGAACTATATACCGCTCACCATGTTCTTAGAGGTGTGTTGAAAGATTGCTAGTATCTGTCGAATCGGTCTCAAGCAGTTGTCCGCATCTGTACGTTCATCATTATTACATGCTCTTGCTATATCCGTTCCACTTCACATTATTGTTCCTCCCGTCTTCGAATTTCTATCACACTATGTTCTCCTATGTTTTTGGTACTTATATGCTTGCTTTTTACTTGCATTTACTCCTATATATATTTGTTTCATTTATCCATCCATCTATAAGATCCCCATACGCTTTATCCTTTTATTTCATGTGTATATGGGCCGCAAATTCATATTATTTTATTTACAATATTCTTATCTAGATACACTTGTTCCAATTATGTTTTGTGGTTATTACTACCAAACCCGGCGAAATCTGAGCTAGAATAGCCAATCGTATACACGTTACCCGTCCTGTTGAAACTACGCTAACGTCGGACAGGTTTGTAGTGATTACATAGTTAATATATTGTATCTATATTCGAGTATATTATTTTCTTGTCGTGCCATTAATATGCTTACACGTTATCGTTATCTCTTTCCTAACTGTATATACCGTCATTGCACAATTACCTATCTGTTGTAAAAGCCTGAAGAGCGTTAGTCTACAGATAAATATAATAGAATTATAGTTAACTTCTCTACCCGCCTACGTTATTCGACTCCCGCGAAACGAAAATGAATCATTATTCGCTCCTCGATAGAGCGTCAGTCTACAGATAAATATAATGGAATTATAGTTAAATTTCCTATCTGCCTACGTTATCCGACTCCCGCGAAACGAAAATGAATCACTATTCGCTTCTCGACAGAGCGTTAGTCTACAGATAAATATAATGGAATTATAGTTAACTTTCCTATCTGCCTACGTTATCCGATTCCCGCGAAACGAAAATAAATCATTATCCGCTCAGTTAAGGTCACCCCTCTGGTACATAGTGTACGTTTTATCCGTGCTTCACGGCCAATTCTTATAAATTATTTATGGGCGTTTTCCTCTCGCGATCCCCCGATTAGACCTGCCTTCCTTAGTTTTGCTCAATATTCTGCCTCTCTGTTGCACGGGGATCCACTCGAGATGAAGATATACGGCTCTTAAACGGTTTCAAAACCCGAGCAAAAAAGTCAATAATTCAGAAACCTCGTGGAACTGTCAATATCATCGTCACCTTAGAGTAGACGTTAATCGGTTTTTTAACGGCTTAAACTGCAATAAACGCGACCTAAATCTACGAAAGCCGTGTTCAGTATTTTTTTTGGGAAGCACATGTGGACCGCTCGGACCGCGCCGATCGTCAACCATTTGTACCAAACGCGGCTTTACCACAAGATTAATATGTTTTATAAGAATTGAATATTAACTGCTCGTAACCTATATCCGATCAATCGCTACTAACTCCGTCCCAATACTAGCGTTTCATCATCCCCAAATTTTTGTAGCGCCAATACTCCGCCAGGTGGGTTTAGCTCAATTTTTTCCCGCGTAGCATTTAAATCATCTTAGAGTTCTAAATAAAATAATAAAATAAAATAAAAAAAAAATCTATAGAAACAGGTGATTCATCACATGCGTTGTCTTCAATAACTTTAATATTGAACTTGCGCGTTTGTTTTTTGATAGACCCTCAGAATAGATGATGGATAAAATATTTTTAAAATAAAATATTTAAAAAAATAAAAATTATACTCATTTTTGAAGATATCTTATTTTGGCGCATTTAGGTTAAATTTTTTATTGAAAGCAGTGATGCGAGATCATGATATGCGCGCGCAACCATTAAACTACCAAAAATTTATTCTCTTAAAATTAGTGTTCCAGTAATATCAATAATCTATTGTCGACCATCTTGAATCGAGTACCAATCATAAAGATGTTCAATTCAATATCTGACGGATGATTGGTTATTTGAATTGAAAATTATAACTGTTTATTGAATTACGATTTCATGTCATTGTTGATGTTATTGCAAAAACGATATAATTGTCAGATATTCGTTTCAAAAAAAAAAACATATTGATTTTTTGAAACTTGTGAATACGGAACCGTTGTAGGCCGAAAATCGATAAAGCATGAAAGTAAGGCACTTAAATTTTTTTGAAAATGCACATGTATGTCCGCGATGCTGCGGCTTTAAATATATTCGAATCGTTTCGAGACGTCAATTCGAAGACATGTAGGTATCTCTCTTTTAGCTATCACAAACTAATAGTTACCTTTGTAACACTTCAAAAACAAATATTAAAATTTTCATTCTTGTACTTTAGGCTCACTCTAATATACAGGCTCACCCTTATACATGGCCATCAAATTTGTATCCTGAAGGAAGAGTGAGAGCAAGGATCCTGGCTGAGTTGAGTTTTATAAGGGGGGTAGCGGGAGTCACAATCCTCCTGGCAACCCCAGAAGGAAGACGGCCGGTGGGTCACCCCAGATTAAACCGGGAGAAGCAACAGAAAAATGTGTATGAAAACAGAATGGGTCTAGACTGGTTGACTCAATCAGAAGCAGCGCAAGACAGGGGAACACGGAAACACCTTGTCAAATCTTTGGGCCCTCGACCCTACTAGGACAAGGGGATGAAGGTGATGATGATGATCATCATTATACATGCACCTTAATATCTTAATTAATTAGTATATTATACTCATCATTTTATCTCTGTTATTTTATATAACTTTTGACATTATTATATATTTATATTAACTCTGTATTCTACATATTTTATCTTTATTACTTATACTTACTTTTACTTACTCTCTCATTTTATATTATAAGGTAATTAGTACAACATCAAATTACTGTAATAGGTTTTGTAACCGTTGAAATAAATAAATAAATAAATAATTTTCTCAAAATAATTACGATATCAATATGACTCATATATATTATATTGGTATATTTATTATTAAAGTTTAATTTACTTGCATTTATCAGATACTAATTTGCAGGCTTTCAATAATAATGGAAAAATTAATTCGTTCGAATTCGAACACAACTGGAATTTATATTTTAACGTAAGCAGCTGTCTAAGGATAAACATATTTAATCATAAACGTATAAATAAATGGTAAACATAATGGATTGTACGTAATAAAGACAGAAATGACATTTTTATTTCAAAGTCGTACAAAATAATATTTTTGACATATTTAAGGTGACATTTATTGCTTAAGGTAGCTTAATCGGTAGGCAATCTAACTTGAAATTTAAAACCGGGGTAGAATCGTTTGGAACTGACGAGCTGCTCTGAGCACGTTAGTTCCAAGGAAGTTTTAGTAAAAACAATCTCTAGTCCTGAAATAAAATTGTCTCCTAATTTTTTTACAATGTTGTATTAAAATCTTGTTAATATAGTCCGTGTAAAAACAGAATGCGATATAATGTTTGGCATATGTTGAAGCACGTCTTTCAAATGGTATTTCAACAATAAATTATTAAATCAGTTGACTGTATATGCGTCAGTATTTTATTAAAATACTACATAATTTTTCTTTAATTTTTGTTTACTATTATGAGGTACTATTATACTAAACATATTATGCATATAGTGGTAAGCTAAAATCATATAATGGTTAAACGGCACAGATAACATTTTATTTATTTATTTATTTTTTATTAATATTTAAGGTTACATTATATTTTACATATTTGATAGACATTATTTAATTTTGAAGAATTTTTTTCAATTTTTTTACAGTCCCATGAATGTAGAAAGTGTGATAGAAATAGAATTTTTTTTTAATATATTGTTACGTGGCGTGGCTCGCTCGAAAAATGAAATGGCACAACTCGTAAAATAAATCTTTTATTATCGCTTGTACATTATCTCTCACATTTTACAATCGCTCGCAACGCAATACTACTGCTATTTTTTATTCAAACACAAAAGAACAGCTCTCTTTTGTTTTTCTACTCGGGTAAGAACCCTTCCATTTCTTCGCTATTTATTAATCATGTTAGTTCTTATTTCAACCACTGGGCATACCGGCCCGCCGTTCTGCGCATGTGACACTTTTCTATGGAACTGTCAAATGTCAACGAACAGCTCGTTACAATATATAATACATACATGCAAAGAAATATATATTTAATATTATATTTATATTTAAAGATAAGAATGTTAAGTTAATATTACAAAATTTAAAAATAAGCATGTTAAGGTTAAATATCACCAATCTCATCACTTAAATGTTCAATGATTTTACGCTTGAACGCATTTGAACTATGCATAATGTTGTATAGTTCTAATATTCACTGGTAGATAATTGAAATATTTAATTCCTAGGAATCTGTAGTAGTGTTGCATGGCTGTTTTACTGCATCTAAGTATATTTAGGGTTCCAATCATGTGCGCTCTTTTGCTACGTCTATTTTGATTTTGAACTATATTTTTTTTTTGATTGATAGTTTCTTTGTGTATTTGTAATATTAAGTTATCCATTGTTATCTTCGAATGTAGCATCTTAGAGCAACCACCCCCAGATTAAAAGTATTTTAAGATGGATAATCTTCCAGCAACTCTTTGGTCGATCGAAAAAATAAACTTAGAATGCAGCATCATCATTAAGCGTCTACTCTCCGAATACTGTGAAAATATTTCGAGATGAAAACTCTACGACGAGACAGGGGAAGAAAGTCGGACCAAGTAATGGAGTCTGTTAGTGCTTCAATCTCCTCGAAATTGAGTTGAATAGAGAGGTCTGGACGAGCATTCGCAAGGGTGCGGGCTGATGATCCTCGGTAATGAAGAGCCGATCGAGAAAGAAAGGAAAAGAAGGAAACTGAGGATGCATCTTCGCCAAGACAATTGTCTCGAGAGTGGCAGTAGAGCCTGAAAAATGCATATTATTTTATTCAACTCTCCTCACTTTAAAGAAAATAAATACTTTATTTTATTAAGTTACAGAGCTAGGATTAATTAGAGCTACTCATGAAATTGTTTTAATTTTTGTACAAACTTTTCAATTTAACTATTTTTGGGCAGAGTATGAAGCAATATTATTTTTATGTGCATGTGTATAAGACATTCAACCAAATTATTAACACACACATTTGAATACGCCTGAAAGTTTTCAATTTGTAATTCTCTTTCGGAATATTTTGAGTACCTACGTTAAAAATTCTCAAGAACGCAATAGTGGATTTTGTCCCTATAGGTATCAATTTTGTAATTATCGGATTCCTCAATCAAAGTTTATATACGAAATTTGTAATATTCTGTTTTTTATGTTACACTAGAATCATCTGGTAAATGATGATTTTTTAAAACCTAATCTTAAAATAGCGAAAAAAGTCTATCTTACTTAATAATGTAATTAATATACAGGGTGTCTCGTAGCTTTAAGAAAACACTTTGGGGGAGTATTCTTTCTTAAATTATGAATAGAAAATATTACTTACACTTTGGATGAAATTTTAACAGTTACGGAGATAAGCGACGTCAACGTTTGCATTTTTTTAAATAATCCTGTCTTATCTTTTGTTAAACTTTAGACTATAATAAAGATGATTTATTTTGATTATTTAAAATACATTCCCTTTGAATCGAATCAAATAAAGTGATTAAAATTTTAAAACAATTTGAAAAATATTTTTTGTAAGCTCATTTTATTCAACTTATTTATTTTATTAAAGCGAATGAATTTTTGATGTTCCATTTTAATTGCTTTATTGATTGACAATCCAACGTTTTGCAGAAATATTAAAAATATTTTTCTAATTACTGAATCAGAAATATTAAAAAAAATGCAAATTTTGATAATTTTCTACTCAAATTTGAGTGAAGAAGACTCACCAGAAATTTATGCTACTAGCTACGAGACAAACTTCACGTAAAATATATTGTAAAAAATGGTATTCTAAAAATGGTAATTGGTACAATTTTATGATATTGTTATCGTATATTTTTTTAGTAAATTCAAATTATGGTATAAAATGGAATTGATTAAAAGTGAATATAGCATAGAATGGAATTGATAAAAAGTGAATTGACATATGTGGTTTGGTTTTATTTAAATGACACCTGGAGCTGATAATGTGTCTGCAAAGATTGGATTTTGAACAAAATAAATCAAACAAACCAAACTAATATCTGAGAAAACACAAAATTGCTTCTTGAGATTTTCGGAAGAAAGTTTGACACGACTTTAGATGTTTTTACAATGTCTCGAAACTTTAGAAGTTTCTTCTGCGGGCGAGAGATTGGTTTGTGATTTAAATGAGAAGATTAGACATGGGTACTTTATGAAGAAAAGTTTACATCGTTAAATGCAAGCGTTTTCTTACCGAAATCTCCAATTATGTCTTTATTTCTACCATTAACTTTCTAATTTGTTCTAAACTTATATATTTTTTTAAAAAATCCCTTAATATTCAAGTAATATGTTTTTAAATCCTTTTTATTGCCTCCACTGAATGGTCTATCTTGTCGAACACACTTCCCGTCATCCAATCGAGCTGAAATTTTACATACAGACTTGATGACGATGACAATGCATTCTTACACAAACCTATTTATCTTACATTTGGGGTCACACATACACACACGCACCCAAATAGCAAATTTATCTCGTGTATTCGGGCAAGTACCTACTTTCTGTTATTATTCTAAAATTATTTAAATCATAGACACTTTAAAATTTATCTCTATATTTTAAATTGTTACAAAAAAAAACTGGCTTAAAAATTACTTCATAAATTGTGCCATAAATCAATTTTTTATTTCACGCAATTCAATTTTTTAAATTATACAAAATTAAAAAAAATATTCGAAGTGAGAATCACAAATCAATATATATATAAAGAAACCCGTGTTTCAACCCGTGTCATACCCGTGTAACCGCCAAGTTTTCTTCACAACCAGATACTACCATCTCCTGGTGGTTATGGTGGTGGATAGCCCTGGGTGTCCCATTTAAAATGTGCGAGTTTGGTGGGGGTGGCTGACCGTGGGTGGGAGTAGGTGACGAAAATGTGCATTCTAGCACATTGTTCCAGAATAGGCCCGCCGACTGTGTCGGTAAGTCTCGAAGGTTCCGGAAAATCTGCTCTAGAAAGTTCTGGAAGGAGAACGTTCTAAAAAATTCCCAAAAATTCTATAAGGTTCTAAACTAAGTGGCGAAGTGTGCCGGTGAGTCAAGAATGTTTCAGAATGTCCAGTAAAGCTCTAGAAAGTTCTGGAAGGGGAGTGTTCCAGAACGTTTGATAAAGGTCTGTAAAATTCTGGTGGCGGAGTATGTCTGTGATTCTATAAGGTTCCAGACTGTTCGGTAAAGTTCGAGAATTTTCTGGTTGGAGGACGTTATAGAAGATTCACGAAAGTTTTATAAGGTTCCAGACAAAGTGACGGAGTGTATCTGAAACTCTATAAGGTTCCAGAACGTTTGATAATGTTCTAGAATGTTCTGGAAGGAGAACGTTATAGAAGATTCTTTATTCTTCTAAGGAATGTTCTCTTGCGTTCCAAACAGTGTGGCGAAGAGTGACTGTGAGTCTAGAATGTTCATGAAGGTTCTCGAATGCCTTAGAAGATTCTAGAAAGACATAGTTCAAGAAGTTCTAAAAGTTTCCAAACGGAGTGGCGGAGTGTGTTGCTGAACGTAGAAGGTTCTAAAATGTTCAATTAAGTTCTCGAATGTTCCGGAAGGAGAATATTGTAGAAGATTCCCGAAAGATCTCTAACGTTCCAAACAGTGTGGCAAAGTGTGTCTGTGAGTCTAGAAGGTTCCAGAATGATCGGTAAAGCTCTAAAAATTTCTGGAAAGAGAACGTGCTAGAATATTCCTAAAAGTTTTATAAAGTTCCAAACTGAATGGCGGAGTATGTCGGTGAGTCTAGAAGGTTCCAGGACGTTCATTAAGGTTCTCGAATGCTTTAGAAGGTTCTGGAAGGAGAAAGTTTAAAAAGTTTTTATAAGGTTCCAAACCGAGTGGCTGAGTTCATCGGTGAGTCTAAAAGTTTCCAGTAGATTAAGAGAAGGTTCTAGAATGCTCTATAAAATTCTGGATGGAGAAAGTTTCAGAAAGTACTATAAGGTTCCAAACTGAGTTGCAGAATGTGTCAGCGAGTTTTAAAGGTTCCGGAAAGTTTTAGAGGGTTCCAGAATGCTCTAAAAATTTCTGGAAGGAGAAAGTTCTACAAGCTATCAGAAAGATCTATAAGGTTCCAGACTGAGTGGAGGAGTGCGTCGGTGGGTCTAGAGGTTCCAGAAAGAATTATAATGCTTTAGAAGGTTCTGGAAAGGGTAAGTTCTAGAAGATTCCAGGAAGTTCTATAAGATTTCGGAATGAACTAGAAAGTTTTGGAAAGTTCTCTCTAGAGTGTTATGATTGTGCGCTAAAACATCTGTTGATATTTTGGCAAAGCGAAGACGTTCCAGCAAGGCAATCCAATCACAGATGCCGAACAAGCAAAAAAGAGACGTCAACACAATTCTATGCTTACCGAATTATAGTACCGAGCGAAGCCGGGCCAACCAGCTAGTATGTCAATATCAGGTAAGATAGTGTTAGAAATAGTGTCGCGATCTTTCTATAACAAAGGCATCAATTAACTTTCATCAAAATACCAAAATTACATTGACAAAAATGACCAATACTTAGATTAATTTAATAGATAATTTTTATAAAAAAAAATGAATATTTCTATACCAAACAGCAATTTCATAGGTAAGGACCTGATATAAATTGACTGACCCATAAATAAATCAATAGACGTGAAGAAAATCTCATTTTATTGAGAAGAAAACCAATAAAAGATATGAATAAATAGAGAGCCTGATTGTATCTTATTCTGATCCCTGCGGCAAAACAATTACAGTTTTAATCTCGGAATCTTAGCATCCGTTGTTTGTGGGTCAAGGACGACTTCTAGAAGAGCGAGACATTTAAAGCCTTAGTAACTAAGATGGAAATCAAATACAATTAGGGACTTACTATAACTGCTAACATTTCTTTACGGCTTGTGTAAGCTGATGAGATTTTTCTTGGAGACTTCTCTCGAAAGCGCACGAAGGGCAGAATAGATTTGAGAGCGAAGCAAACTATGATTCACCCCGGGTGTATTTTTCACACAAAATTGAATGATGTTGTGAATAAAGTACAATTATTTAGTATACATTTTGTGCTATTCTGAAAATAGCAATATTGGGATGTCAGATCATTATCCCAACACTTAACAGACGAAAATTAAAATAAAAAATAAACGAGACCTAGGTATACGTCTGTATTCGGTGTTCGTCGTACTCAAATAAGAAGATTTGTATATTTTCACGTATCTCTTTCAAAGTACTTACTTACTTACTTACCATCACGCCGTTTCCCCATAGGGGTAAGCAGGGAGGATAGAGTGCCATACTCTTCTGTCCTGACATACAACTTTCGCTTCATCTATATTCATACATCTTCGCATGCAAGCTCGACGGTTGTTGAGGCTTCTTACAGGACCATCTTCCAGTATCTGGTTAATCTGGTCTTGCCACGTCTTCCGTGGTCGCCCTTTCTTTCTGGCGCCGTCAACACTTGCATTATATATCTTTCTTACCATTCTTTCCTCGTTCATTCGCTCAACATGCCCAAACCAACTGAGCGACAATTAAATGCCTTTATTTGCGATGTCTGATTTCTCCGGTCTTATCTGGCGCAAACGTAACCTCACAATTCTCATGTTTCGACTAAAATTACATCAAATACCTAAGTACAAATGCTGTATTTAAAACTTATAGAAAAAATATTAATTCATATGTACTTAATAATTTCTTCTCCCACTCCGTCCTGATGTAAAATAACTGCAAATTTGTCATTGTCGAGTTGGACCATAGAAAAGAGATATATTGTTGGACTCTATTTATAATTGACGTTTGAAGGATAACCGTCATGTACTTCTTTCTCCCTTTGACCACAGATTCCGTACTTTTCAAAACTAGACAAGATGAAACATCCAGTTTTTAAGATAATATATTATTTCTTCGAATATTTATTTTATTATGAATAAAAATTGTTTTATATTTAAGCAAAATAACTCATTTATGAGCACATTACTTATTTAGACCACAATGAGAATTGTTGTTGTTATTTTTAAGTGGTATTATTTTTATATTATTATTTTGTTAATTTTAAGCAGTAACCCGTAATTTGTGTTCAAAGTAAAATAAGTTAATAAATACTTATCTTTAACGATGGGACGATAGTGGGGATAAAAAATGGGACGGAATTTGGGAGAAATGTTGTCAGGTTTTCACGGCCGTTCAGAGTCTTCTGCGTGTAGTTTTCTGGGATATTCTGCCGTGTATATGTGACTTCTCTGGCCAACGATTCGGATCCCACTGCAGAGTCCATCATCAGGGGTGATGCGCAATGTGTGTTTCATCCGAAACGTCAGCCAGAGAGGTTAGATATACACGGCAGAATATCCCAAAAGAAATATGGGATATCTCATGGTTGACACCCACCAATAATATTGACCAATTTGTGATGCGTTGGGGTCCATGCATTGATGTAGAGGGTTTTGAGTTCTCGAAAAGAAATTAATAAGTCCACACAGTTACCTAGGAGTAGAATAAAATAAAACGCTAAAAATTATTTTGGAATATACGAGAATTTTCGTACTACTAATAAGTTAACCTAACTTAATCTTAACTAAGCGAACCTAACCCAACCTACATGTTATAACGTTATCCAGATACAGATGATCAGAAATAGAATTTTGAGATAACATGGGTCCTACATAAATATCCGTCAATTGTTCTGAAGTCTGAAGAAAAAGCCATCAATTTGATAAATCAATGGAATTATGAGAAGATACCCCGTCTGGGTATAAAGTTACGCAAACAGCGTGGGTAGGTATCCACAGTATGTTTTTAAAAAGCATGAACTAGATAAAGCCTTAAACTAGATAAATTGTCTATGGATATTTTTTCGCATTTATTTATTTATTTATATCAAAGCCCTTGTGAGCTTTTAAACACAGATATAGATATGTTTTTTTTTATACATATAACAGCACATAAAAAGAAAACAAAAATAAATATTCGTGATTGTACTCATGTACGTGCGGTAGAAGTAATACTTCAAAACTAAAATAAAAACAAAATTGACTGCCTATAAATGAGTTGAAAAAATTTACACTGATCATTGCCAATTATTTTATTGAGATTCATGAAAATAATTAAAACTCATACTTACAGAAATGTAACCTCGAATATTTATAATAATTGGGGCAATAACTTTCTTAAAAAACGATCGAAACATTCGTGAACTCGCACGTAAACAGAATCTGACAGCCGGCAAGAATCCAATATGGCTTCGTTATTGAGACGTCGTTCCTTCTCAGAAAACGTGTGCCTTTTCAAAAAAAAATTCTACCCACACTTATGTTTTATCGATTTTCGGCCAAAAACTGTTTCGTATTCAAATAAAGTTTTCGGCGTGGTGACAAACAAAAACTTTCTTGGTAAAGCCAACTTAAAACAGCTCTCCTGTAATTTTTTTTTTTGAGATATCTAAGAGATACGTCACACCAGCTCTGATGATGAACCCTGCAATGGGATCCGAAACGTCGGCCAGAGAGGTCAGATATACACTGCGGAATATCCCAGAAAACTACAAACAGAATATTATATTCCGCTGAGAACCACTATTTATAGACAGTGTTGACCTTGGAACCGCGCACTCGTTGTAAAACTAGGTAATCTAGAACTCATTCGCAAATTATTGTATTTATTGATTTGCAATAGTTTTTATTTTGTATTGAATATTTTTTATACTGTGCATTGGGTGCGAAACTCAGACAATGACAGTAAGATCTGCGGAGATGCTGGACATACTTAAGGGAAGAGTGCAACTGAAGAATCCTGGCACCCGTGAACGATAACGAAACAACGACACGCTATATAACATCTTTAAGGCTTCCGAACTCTCTGTACATACTCGACTGAGCAGACTGAGATGAGCGGAGCATGTGCAGAGAATGCCGTCGTCGCGTATGGAGGATCCTCGAGGAACATCCGGGTGGAAGATGAAGAGTCGGCAGATCTTGGCTGCGTTGAGAAGACGAGGCCAGAAGGGAAGCGGACCAAATACTGCGGGTGACAGACATGAAAGTTCGACATGAGCTGTAGAGCCATTGAAGAAGGAGAAGATTATTTATAATTTATTTTATCGTGTTTAACTGTAAATGGTGCGGATATTTTATACGAACCGTATGTTTTTCCGAGAAACTATTCTCGACGTTTCGTTGAATTCTTATTCAACGGCGGTCTGCCCGCCCTCTACCATCCGGTTCGTATAAAATATCCGCAACCAGTTACAGTTAAATATGTCAAATGACCTTAATAACAACCTTAACTCTTTATTTTATAATAAAACTATTATTTATTACTACTTTATCACAGAAAGTGTATTGTATAACCATGTCAAATAAAAATGTTCAGAAAATAATACTTTGTACTCTAATGTCACTCTAGGACCATCTATCAGTGTCAGTAATGACCTGTTGAAGGTATGTTTGTTAAAAACTAAAATAAATTAAAATCGTAATAATTTAAATGACATTTATACCATGTTAGTATTGTTACGAAATGGTAAGCAAAAGGAATTGCGTACTGTCCGAATCCCTTGTAATAAGACACTTTAGAACAACACTACGGAAGATTCTAGAACAACACTCTAGAGGACGCTTGGAACAGCATAAAAGAGACGGGAATCTTCTTCTAAACACTAGAAAGGAAAATAATCTTCTAGGCGGTTCGAAAAATCAACGTGATTGCGTATATATAGCGGGTCTAGGCCACGGTCCGGGAGTTTGTTATGAGATTTCGGTCGGCGCGAACTGAGCCGCGGACGATGACCGGTGTGGAATTTCAGGGCGACAGATATTAAGTGATAATCAAGTGTGCTAGCAAGTGATGAATAAAGTGTTCCCAGCGATAATAAAGTGTTCATAACTGAGTGATAAATAACGAAAGCGTGTGATTTCAAGAATAGTGCATTAATTTAAGTCATGTTAAATGAATTTATCCATGTAATAATTAGTTAATAATTAATCATTAAATTCATTTCTTAATTTCCAGTGTTTTCATTTGTCTCCAAAAGCCACGACCCATGACAGTATATTAATTTTATTTTAAAATACATATGGCTTTATGATTCTAGTAAATTTATGGTAATGCATTGAAAATATCATTATTCTTTATAAAGAAAATACATTTCATAACATAGTAGTACCATTCAAAACATAAATCATGTTTTGGACTTGTCGAGTTACGATTTTGTTCAGTATTTTTGGGTTAAATTGTTTCAATGACTTTATCGTCATGTCGTTAAGTGTTTGAAACTTTCAAGAGCTCATAAAACTTCTTGAGCCATCAACGTCGACATTAAACCGGTCTGCAGATGTTTTCTTTATAGGCGAAAAGAAAAGGGACATTTTTATTATATTTCGAGTACCAAAATAAAATATAGCAATGGCCACACTTTTGGCCCCACCTTGCCAATTTTATTTTTGCCGAAAATGATGACATTTTATTATTTTTACCTTTTAACTTGTTTTTGCGTGGGTGAAAAGTAAAAAGCTTTGTGACGTAATATGTGCGAAAAAAGATTCGGGTTTGTAATATATAATGTCACGGGACGGGAAATTAATTAGCGATTTATTTATTAGTGATTAATTAATTATTAAATGAACAAAGTCACTTAAAACTAATTAAACTTAACGCATTTGAATTACTCTATTTCGCAATATATCACTCGTTTATTAACACTTTATTGTCGCCGGGAACACTTTATATATCGCTCGTAGAATTTTTCGGGCAAAAACTTCACCTTTGTGATGTCTTAGCCTGGGTATTCATCAGACTTGGCCCATGGAGCCTCTTCTTGTCCTTATATTAATAAAAACCATGAAGGGACGTTTTTCCAATACTGAGAAGACAAAGACGGAATCGCTAAACACCATACTGAAAATTGCGATCCTAAAATGCTTCGAATGTTAGAAAAGGCGCCGGCCCAAGCATATTATAATTGAAGAGGACTTCTTTGAAAATAAAAATAATATTGATGAGATAATAAATATATTTTTTAAGAAAAAAAAAGATTTTAGCTCTTGACTTTTACAGCAAAGGCTCCTTTTTTTGTTCATTTGAAATAATAACTATACTAATGTAACATCCATTTTAAACATTAAAATAATACCTATTTTATGTAGGTACTCACCTGTTACTCCATTTTGTTTTTTTAGGAAATTATTACTGTGTTGCTACTGTAATTTATAAAAACATAGTTAATCTCATATAACTCTGGGGATAAAAAAACATTGAGGCAGACAGGTTTTTCTCTTGGGGTGAACTGGACTGACAATATCACTAAAAATACGAAGGCTTTAAGATTATATTTGTACGTAAATAGAATATAATTAAGTATAATTTAATAAAGAAAATGATTATACAATATACAGTCTACTAGTTTACTCGCGCGACTTCGCACGCGTAAATTTTTAGTAACTTATAGTAGTTAATACACAAATTGATAAAATATTTAGTCATATTTTATGTAGATGTCGTCGCGGACTTTTTAAGAGAACTTTTTGAGTTCTACAACTTCAGATGAGCAATTTCGGTGATTACCTCCTACATCCAAACTTACAAAATTTACCTTTTTATATATTAGTATAGATAAGACCTTACTCCAATTAAAAATTGTGGAAAATTGTGTACTGTTGAAACAATTTAATCAATCTTTGACGAGACAGAAACAACAAAAGAGTACAAATTTCACTTAATCATGTGATATTTACCTATCTATTGTAAAAAAGTAATAAAGGTGTATATATACCTTTAAAAAAAAATTTAACAATACATATCGTCGCTGTATATATAATTAAGCCTATGTGCCGTTCAATACATTCTCAGATGAATGAATCAATTTGTTCATTTTTCATATAAATAATAGAGATATACTAAAAAAACTTTACTGTTCATCTGGCAAGTCTGCCTAGTAATTATTTAAAATATTTTTTATAAATCTGGTCTGTGCAATTATTTTTTTAAAACAGTTTCATTCGTTTATCTCAGAATGTACTAAAACGGCACATAGGCTTAATTATATATACGGCGACGATATATTGCAATCCTTATACTTTTAATAACATTTTTTTAAACATGCGAAAAGAAATCCGGGTGTATTGTATATGCTCATAAGCAGTAATGACTGTAAAATTATTTTGATGATTTCTAACGTGATTTAAGATTTTTAGAAATGTAATCCGACAGACATCTTTTCAAAGGACAATACTTTTTTTTACAATTCATATTCGATAGGCAGCAGTTCTCAATATTTAATATTGTTACATTAGATATATCGAAAGAAGGAATATTGTTACATTAGATATATCGAAAGAAGAGTCATACAGCTTTACGAGCTATAATTACGGGTACCAGATGCAAAAATGAAAAAAAGAAGAATCAAAAAAAGATACAGTTTTTATTCTGATCATTATAAGATGTCATAATGATCATAATAAAAACTGTCACAATGATCATAAGTTAATGAACTTAAAATAAAAAAATTAATTACATAGATTGTTCCATTCCGTCATATTTTTCTGTGTCTTCCTTCTTATTGTGGCAAAAAATACTCAATACCAATAACGATCTTATTAATTATAGTCCAGTCGCGAATCCCCTATTTATAGAACAATATTATGTAATTTAATTTTTAAACGCTATTTTTAGCGATTACTACATTTACTGAGACTCCCCCCAGGGGAGAAACTGAACATAAAACATAACAACGGCGTATAGTCAGTACTTTCAAGTATACTGTACGTAACTAGAATTGCTACGAAATACATCAAAATAGAATTTATATCTCCAATGTTTCTATCATAATTAATATCATATTATTCAGGTTAATCAGAAAAATATTAAATTTTACTTTTCTCATGCTTCATTGTACTGACTGCACGCACCTGCACATAGCACAGTGCTGATACAACATATTTATCGAGTGGGAGGAATGAAATAAAGCTGCAACAATTTTTTTTTTTTATCATAAACGTTAATGAGGAGAAATGTCCTTTTGGTTGGATAGAGGATTGGATATGATAAATCCAAGCCATGTAAATTTTAGGCTCAAGATCGCTGTTTAGTCTACCACATCAACGATAATGACATAGGACAAGCGAGACAATCCAGCTCAAAATTAAACACTAGTTAAAAGCGACAATGAGAAAATATTTATTATTTTACTAACTAAGGATGTTTTCCAACAAACGCCTGAAGTATTCGCTCGGGTTCCTATTTTTAAAAGAGTTATTTCTGCAAAAGAACGCCATCTTGCGTGCCCGCTTGTTTATTTTGGCTCTGTTACTCGGCGAATATTGAATATGAATAAAACTTATCCACGTGGATTATTTATGTGTACATAAAATGGCTATCTTTGAGGTAATTTGGTCTACTCCATTTGTATACAGTATATAGGCAAGCCTAATATTGAATTTAGTGACATTGTATTCGTTCATTAGTTCTAATTCAGATGGATTCAAGGACCGCACGTGCGAAGACTAACAATTTCTGTTGGTCGGGACAACACTAGAATGCTATTTCGGCGAACATATATTTTCCTAAAAACGTGTATTATTCCTTGAATCTACTCCATAAATGGATGGGATATTTGATAAAGGAATTCATAATTTAATTTAGTAAATTGTTCACGGATATTTTAACTTTGCAGAAATCTCCTGGGAAACTCAATCACCGAAATTCCAGACGGAATCTTTGAAAACCAGAGCAAATTGCAAAAATTGTGAGTATAAAAAGCTTATTATGTTTTTTATTATTATTTGGAAAAGTAACCATTATTTACAATATAAGATAATTATACTCAAAATATGCTTCTCATTGAATTTTTCTAGACAAAATATATAAATTTACTTTATAAATATACGATTAATAAATATAAAAAATAATATTTTGAGTTATAGAATTAAAAAAATAGCTTTGAAAGCAAGAGAGTAGAAATATTATAATATAATTTGAGACATTTTTTTTTTAAATATTTCTTTTCTATTAAGATATCAAATATCCATTTATTGATTTTATTGTAAATATGATATATTTTACAAATAAGATGACTTACTGAGAATATACACAAAAATAAATAAATCTTCGGAAAATATAACCAAATCTTTATATTACATCATAGTAACAATTAACAGAAACGGTAAGGTGACTTGAATCGTTTAACCCACTCGATAAATTTAAGCAGTTTCCCCGTAGGGGTAGGCAGAGAGGATCGAACGTCGTATTATTCTATCTTGACACATAACTTTTGCTTCGGCTACATTCATACATCTTCTCATCCATGCTCTACGATTATTGAGGCGTTAAACAGGGCCTTCTTTCAACACTTGTAATATCTGATCATGCCATATCTTTCACGGACGCCTTCTATTCCTGTTGCCTTCAAGAAACGCCCCATATGTTTTCTTGACCATCCTTTACTCACTCGTACGTTCTACGTGACCAAACCATCTCATCACAATTCTCTTTATTCTATCTACAACACTACATTCAGCATTATATTCACTTCTAATTTGTTCATTCGTTACTTTATAGATAAACGATTTTTCAAACAAGAGCCTTAGATTTTCCACGCATTTCCACCGGATTCAGTCTACTTTCATTCATTTTTGCCAATTCCAGGCCTCACTTCCATACATCAGGGTCGTTCTAATGGCGTTCTAGTGCCAACTCTGGCGTTTAAGATTTAGATTGGCTAAAATAAGTTGGATGAATATGTAATGGCCAAAGACGCGTACGTATACACGTGTAAGGAGGCACAACATACGCCGACAATCAAACATGGCAGGTTATTGCCTCCGAAGTAAAGGTCGAAATCAGAACGCTGAATCCGTAAAACGGGCGAAAATGTAAGCCGTACCTATAACCGAGTACACAGGCGACGTATAGCAGAGGACATGAAAAGCAAGGCAACTCACTTTGCTGACCAGACTAAATATTACCCACACGAGCGGCCGAGTAAGACGAAGTCATAATACACCGAGTCCTTTGTTCATGACAGCTATAAAAACGGTAGTCTCCAGAGCAGACTATCTCACTTCCACAGTGAACGGCTCGTATAGCGGAAGCCCTCGCCATCATGCCTTCGAAAGTCACGCTTTCACTTGTAACCTTTGTACCTACTGTATTCATTATAACTTTTGCTTTTGGAATTCAATAAATACTGTAAAACCATCGTGACTTTACATCATCAACGCCGCTTCAACTCATCCTAAATCGGAGGGCTCATCCACCTCCACAAATATAATTACAAATTAATGAGAATATGCAATTGAATCTCAATATTTTTACGAACTGTGTGAATATACTAAAAAAGGATTTACGTACTATTTGAAGTCCTGATAATATGTCACATGGAACAACATTATCGTAGAATCTAAAACTGTCTACAATTATCTACAACCTTCGGAAAACGTCTAAAGATATCTAGAAATGTGTGGAATAACCTAGAAGCGATGAAGACCTCCTCCTAAATATTAAAATAATTTTGAAAGTACGAAAATAACAGCATTTGAAGGTACGAAAATAACAGCATATAAATACGGATCTACATGGCGCAGGGAGTTCTGTTTTTGAAAGTTCGTTCAGTACGTAGTACGCGTGAAGCGACTAGCCGGGGTGGCCAGTCAAATGATAGATATCGAGCGAAATAATCGGGCGGAGTAGGTACCTAACTGGCGATTCAAATAAATTCGATAAATACTACGTGCAAGAACGGAATAATCTAGAAAATTATAAATAAAGTATTAATTTGCGAGTGATATATTAAGAAATAGCGTTTATAAAAAATAGTGTTAAGTTTCATTTGTGTTAAGTGACTTCGTACATTAAATAATTCATTAATCAGTAATTAATAAATCGCTAATTAATTCCTAGTATTTTCATTCATTCCTCCCTAGCCACGCCACGTGACAAAATTAAATACCTACATAATCTAATTTGTTTTAGTTATCAAAGATATTAATCTAAAATTGCTATTTACGATGAAATTCTGTTAAATGTATATAATACATTGAATTTATATCTACTTAAAGTTTATTTTATTTTATGGAATTAATGTTTTTTATGTAAATTTTTCAATTTTCAATTGCAGAATCCTAGTTTTCGCCGAGATTAAATTATTTACATTAAACATAGCTTTTATATAAATCCCCGCAAATAAGAAAATATGTAAAAAATAAACACTTTAATAACACGAGAAAACGGATCGCAAACATTTTGGAAACGGTAATCGATTTCAGATTTGATACGAGAGATGAAACGAATGAGTCTGCCTCTACAATACCATAAATTTCCAATTCTCTGTGTCTCATTTCGAACATCAAAGTGACATCAATGATTTTGTTATGTTTAATTTGGAATTTTATCTAGAAATGACTACGTCAAGTGAAGCACAAAATATTTTATGATGTTAATTAAATTCGACAGCTGAATAAGGACTAACGCTGCTTATATTTCAGGATAACGTCGACAAGACAATTTGTTCGAATTTGGAAAATTCTGACTCATTCATTTTATTTTATCTGTTTATTTAAATACGGTTTGTGTCTGTTCATCTGTGTGACATATCACGTATCTATCTTCACAATAATTTTTTATAATAATTGTCGACCAATATACACCAGAACCAATTAAATATCTGCCATGTTTACGAATACATATATGATTAAATCCTTTTTGATTTTTATAAGTAAATTAACTACACGGCCCGGCTTCCAGTTTTGACCACGCCTTATTTTTAAACTCGTTATATCTACTAAGATATTTAATTTTAAAGCACGTATTTGATCTGGGTAAATCCTTCAGGTTAAACAGATGTTTAATTTGATGAGGATCAAAACTGATTTGGTCAAAATTGCTGGAAAGTTAAGCATTGTATCTTAGTTATACATTTGAAGAAATTTTAAGAACAAAATGGTTTGTGTAAGTTTTCCTTAAAAGAAAGTGTTATATCCTGGCCTTACGGATATGATTGAAATAATACTTCTTCAGGTATCAAGAATCACTCCCTTTATTTGTCTAAAGCAACTTAATAACAGCAATAGTGATCGCGGAAATCTGACATGTGTCATTCTGTTGACACCCCTTTTATCTCTCGGCTGAGTCGAGGATGTTGCTACCACTAACTTTATTCATTGGTTATTTATGACGACATGAACTACGAATCAGTTACCGACTGAATGAGAACATTTTTTAACGACCAATTAAAAGACAGAAAAATGAACTCATGTGAAACTGCGAAACCGCAATCTGTTAAATTACCCACACCTACCGACATTACAGAAAGATATATGCTGCTACTGAAATTTTCAGAATTTACTCTATTTCTCTTCTACAATAGTAATACAACTCGTGAGTAGGAGAGGAGTATCATTAAAATGTATTTAATAGTAAGTAGTACATAAAAGTATATAAGAAGAAAAAAGTAACTAATATGCGATAATTATAATGCATTTATGTGGGACAACAATAAAAAATGAATATAGTAAAGAGAAAAATAGAATAAAATTTTAAGCAAAGGTAATAACTGTACAGTATAATGTATTATTTTGCATCCATGACTGTAAAATTTTTCAAATTCCTAAGATATTTTATTGAAGCTCTTAGATGTTAGATGTGTATGATGATAGATGTCTATGGAATTAAACATAATCAATTCATTTTCATAAAATAATCAAAAAAGTGTCATAAAAAGAATGTGATTTGGAAAAAAAACCGAGCCGCCATCGCGACTCAAACCGTATTCTCAGAGTACCTAATTACAATTATTGAATGACACGTTAACAATTTGTTATATATTTATTTTAATCTCCTCGTCGTGTCTGTCGTGGGGATACTTTGCAAAATGAATGATAAAACACCTAAACTGTACAATTGAATTATTTCGTAGATATTTAATGGGAAATCTATTGGAGACGATCAATGAGGACCAGCTCCGAGGACTATCGTCCCTCCAGTGGCTGTTTCTGCAGCACAACAGCCTGCGGGACTTCAGCCTCTCCCCGGACATGACCGCCCTCACGTGGCTGGACTTGGGACACAACCAGCTTCAGTTTATCCACCCCCTTCCGGCGTTGCCACAAATATTAGAATTGTAAGTACCTTTCCTTAAATAAAATAATTTCATCACAATTAACTGAAATTGGAAAAAATGTTAAATCATTCAAATTATGATATTTGTCAGTCGACTTCGGGACGCCGTCCGATCGGATGTTAAAAAATTTACTAAACAAGTTTTAAATGGAAGCTTACACACCCCTCTAAGTGAACGACATAATCAAGCGTCATAAAATTAAAATAATACATTTTAGAATATTTTGATTATGTCCAAATTTTTCAGATCAGTACTGGATTTTTGTCACAGGGACATCATCAATCAATCAATGTATATTATAGATGTCTCACACAGACGATTTTGTTTCATATTCTGAATGAAAATACTGGTAAAAAGGAGTTTAATAAAAATTGAAATAATATTTCTGACGTATCCTAGTGTAATGCTAATATTTCGGGAGAATTTCATTACACAGATAAAGTATATTACTAACAAACTCCAAAATCAATATAGATGTCTCATTCGCGACATCTGTGGCCATTTAAGGGGAACGAAAAAGCTTTGGTGCCGGCCACGCTGATGATTGTTGCAACTCATATGTGAAACGTGGCGTATAATTTAAATATATACAACTTCCAAAAAAAAATTAGCAGACGTGTATTATTCTATCATGGGTGGAAATGGCGAACGTTATTTGTGTAAAGTGATCACTTAAGCCAGCCGTACGATAGGTCGTAAGCCCTACGTACACCCAAAAAGACTTCTATAACTACTTTCCCATGAAAATACAATTTCGTCTCTGTGAGACATCTATAATGCCTATAGATTGATTGATTAATAAATGTTATATTAAAAACTTTTACACTGGACAGCGTAAAGAGTAAGACGAAGAAGAAATATCTGCACCACAAGGGTTGAAAAGGATCTTCAAAAGGAGTGCACGCACAGGACACTAGCCATTGAACATAACCAATGTTAATAATTGATTAATAATGATATCTAACGAATGAATTAAGCGTACTTTCTGTGACAAGTCTTGAATATTTGAAAATTTATTAAATCAGTTATTCCTGTTTCATTTAGTTTGTGCTATAAAGGAAATATATTTAAATAATTCAACATTCTATTTTGCCGGTTACGTCTTAGATCAAATGTCGGTTGAGGAAACTCTGTTGCTTTGAACCAATTCCGTGTAAAATTAATTTATTTATATTAAATAATTCCTAGTATTAAAAAAGTACATAATTTTAATAATAAGAGCCAGTAGTTTTGTATTAATCACGAAAAATATTTGGATGTGGCTGATTTATGTAGCACTGTATAAAAGGCAAAAATTATAATAATCTATAATTTTTTTATCAAATAAATATTGTCACGTATCCGCTGATAGAGCTCAAGTGAGACACTTTGGTAAACGATAAACTTTATTTGGAAATAGTTAAAACAACAATATTTTTAGAGCTGTCTAGAATGTCTACCAATATTTGAAATCAATAAGGGTGGCACCGAGTTTTTAATTTTGAGTATGATACAAAATGATATCAGAAAAATCCACATGAAATAAAGTTTTGTGGTCGGAAGTTAGATTTTAAAACGAATTTTTGAAAGAAATTTTATGATTGTATACCGTATTAAAATGATTTACGTAATTCGAATAACTTTCATTATAATTTCGAAGTTGTGATGCTTGGTTAATGCTTATATACTTGTTTCATTATTTGGATGAAAATGGCAGTCATATAAAAGCCATCGTTCAGAAGTGGTCCGACCGCTGGTGATGATGATGATACATCTTTGTCGGTTTTGGTGTGGGAGTGTATGTGTTCAAGGAAGAAGAAAGTGTCCGCCCGTCCAGAGACACAGCCTTCGTGTCGGCACGTGACCTGTATTGTGAGAGTGCGATGTGTCACAAAACACTTCGATAATTTTATAAAATTTAAATGAAAATTTTTTGTCCTATATCCGTAAATTTTGCATTTATTATGCTTTCATGATCCTATCATAATACTAAATATCAAAGATATGTTTTGTATAAATATATTAACATATGAAAAACACTCAAGACCTACGCAATTAGCTATTGTTAATAATTGTAACTTACCATTTACATGTGCATTTAGCGAGTTAGTATTGTATCCGAGATTACCTCCTACATCCAAACTTACAAACTTTACCTAATATTAGTGTAGATGATTAAAATAATTATGACAATAATTATCATATTAAAGAGTTATGGTTATCATTACGGTCGTTGGATATATTTGTGTGTTAATATAACGGATATTTTATACGAACCGTGTATTTCTCTGAGAAGCAAATCTCGACGTTTCGTTGAAGTCTTACTCAACGTCATCAGGAGGGCGTCCTATCACGTAGTAGGCCGAACTGATTATTTCTTCCGAGGTCATAAATTATATGCACTTTGTTGTGGAGTGTTCACTTCTTCTACCATAGAGATCGTCACTGGCGACCAACCAAGAATCATATATTTTTTTTTAATTCTTATTTTTTTAGATAATTAATAAAAATTAACTTGTGCAAAAGTTACCTTTATCTGATAAACATTTGACAAGCAGTTCTGAAATAAAATGAGATACCTAACTAGAAAATTGAACTCACTTAGTCTTTTATATCTTCATTACTAAGTTTAATGTAGAATTACTTCTTCTTTTGATGATAATCTCACGATAATGTTCCAAATTAGGGAACAATTTGAAAGTTTGGAATTGAGTACACTTTGTTAATATTCCATAATTGCATTCCAAGTTCAAAATGTTTGTGAGAAGGGAGATATTCAGCGAAGGAGAGAAAAAACTAACTATGTTTTGTACGATATTATACATTTTAGGTAGGGTCCATAAACATTGTGAAAGCCACCTGCATTAGTGTGAGTGATACCTCTGCAATACGTTGATTGTATAGTGGTATTATTTTTTTCAAACTACTCCATTGGCCATTAATTTAATTTAAATTTAGATGAGAATTCGGACACTTTATCAGGTATAATTTAACCACAATTATACCTGCTAAACAAGCTATAACTCGCCAAAAATGACGTACTTTTATTATATATTTCGGCCGCCAGTTACAGCTGTGAGAACAGCGTTATCTAGGGTAGCGTCTTGATAACATTATTGATGGACATTATTAAAAGGAGAATTATGCTATCTTCATTATATTATACCACATTATTACTTGAGCCATCTGGAAACGTTAATGATGCACATTGTTACGTAGAGAATAACGTATTTTAATTAATGATTAATACCAATGTCATATGCGATATAGTAATGGATTCGCCTATTATTTTTATTTTCAATAAACTGAAATATTAAAAAAGATATCTAAATATTAAAAAACATCATTATTATTAACAATTTTTAAATCATACTAATTTTGAAAACGGAATGAAATTTTTTTATAAAAAATGAACCTTTGCTTATGATAATAAAATACTATTTTTAATATACATTTATTTTATGCGTCTATCGTTTACTCGAAAAATTAATGTTACTAGTTTTTGTAATCGTACTATTACTCACACTAATTCAAGTGGCTTTCATAAAATGAACATTATTTTTCTAACACTACATTATTATTATTTATCAAATTTTTATAACATAGTCACGTACCTACCTATTCGCGGTGATGGACTTTTAAAAGAATAATTTCGTTCAATATTCACCTTTACGTGGATCTTTTAAACAAAAAATTGTGTCCCTGAATATCTAGATCCAACCTGCTAGAGAATTCACTTAATAAATTGTAGCTTCTGCTCAAAAATTTCCTTTTTGTCTGTGCGCGGCGCCTTAAAATGTTCTCCTTTTAGCGCCTCCTTACGGTAATAATATATAGTTATTAAAATACATCTCAGTAATCTGCTGTAAGCTTTGCTCGTCTCGACGTATTTTTTCTAATGTGACAGGCACGGTATAACAATTAATAATTATATATTAAATGTTTAAAAATAAAATATTTTATTGCAATACATTTACACAATACACATGATGCAACAACACTTGTTTTGTGTCGATCGGACATGCCCTTGATATGTCACGGCGTCCCAATGTTGTCTGAGCGCACCAATTCATGCACTTTACATTGCCCTTTCGGACTGGACGCGAAGATGAAGGGGCGCGGCTGAAGCAATCAAACATAATAATTTCGTTGTCTGTCCGTCTGTCCCCGTAACTTAATGTAACGTCCGTAATTTCTTTCGAATTCACGATTAAAAAAACAAAAATTAAACAGCCGGAGATGCAGCTTGCAAACCCGAAGGCGGCAACGATAGCAATGTTGCTATCGCCGTGCCTGCATTACCCGTCAAAAAGACAGTACATATAGGACTTAAGACGCGAAACATTTCATGGTCACCAGGGTTTTGAATAGTACATTTAAGTATAAAAAATTCAAATATTCTGTTAAAGTCGTTATTATTAATTCATGGGTGTCAGCTATAAATAAGTAAATACTTATTCTTTAGGAACCGGCATGTATAATTACCGTCATTTTTGACGAGTTACAGCTAGTCATACATAAATCATTGACCGATTGATGTTACATTACCTATAAATGTTATAATCATTACCTATTAATGTCCATACGCTATAGTATTTGTGAATATTTCAAAATTCAACTGAAAAGCCAAAATTACGTTATCTCGAGGAAAGTTACCTTAATAATACTTCATAATATATTTGAGGTTGTATTTCGAAGTGCCATTGATTAAGCTCTAATAAAAAGTCCTTCCAAGTTAAATCATGCTTTCTTCAATGTTGAACTTATTTTTAAATTTGGAAAAAGCCGTGGAAAATTTTCTATGACTCTTGGAAGATGCAGCTTTCTGACGGCTGACTGCGGAGAAAAAGAGAGGTATCATATTTAAGGTAAATTGATTAATTTAAATAAATCCCAACATTTGAGCTTTTTGACAATGTAGCGATTCGGGTCGCACATATTAGTTGTTTAACATACAAGTTAACAAACTGTTTTCCTGTTTTCCCTGTTTACAAACAGTATAATATTTTTATTTACTGTGCATACTTGACCTAATTCCGTGTTTCAATTAATGACCAGTCAGCAAAATAATTGCGCCATGTATTCACGTATGTGTCAAGCGGTGTTCTTTGTTATGGCAATATTGCTAAATTAGGTCGAACGAGTAGGTTAACACAGTGTAGATGCAAAATGAAAAATATTATAATAAATAGAAACGAAATGAAAAAACAAAAGAGGAATCCTTTCGCAATAGCTCTTCAAAAATGAAAGAATTACTACGGACTGAAATGAAATCAGCCCACCGCGATATAGTGTGTCCAGCGATATGATGCGGAACGAGCGACAGATCAAAAATAATGAATTTTATCAGCAGTAGAAATTCACACAAACGATTGATAAGCAGGGAAGAAGAGAAGAGGAACATACCGCATGCCCAGCAATAGCTCCCACATGGGCCACCCATCACTTTCGCCACCCATTTTCAGCATTTTTTAAATACTAAAATGGCTGACACCCATGTGAGTGCGATCGAGACAGGGAGACGTCCACACAAAGCCTTTTTTTCCGTCTCCGAGGCTCAGGGATAAATAAAAAATGGAACGTACTTACTTACTTGATTACAAGTTACATATATACACGAAATAATACAGTTGAAGTACAAAATATGAATACACAATATGCCGTGAACGTTACCAATCTTAACATCTATCGTTTTCTGCTGAAACTCAAATTCATCCAGCTGATACACAGATACATCGCCGTATATGCGTTCGAGTTTGACACATTTCCCACCACAGTTAGACCTCTTTCCATTTAAGAAAGGCAATCGAATTAGTATGTGTAAGCCATGCGCACGAGACACGTTCGTTGTGTCGGTGTTTATACCCGTAAACACTAACACAACGAAACAATTTGCATTGTACGCACAGCTTACACTTACTAATTTGATTGTCTTTCTCAAATGAAGGGTGTGTATGTACATTCTTAACTTAAAATAAAACGTTAAAAATATACTTGCATAAGAAAAAACTTAAATCAACTTACTTCTTTAAGTGACTCGAATGTTAAATAATGTATAGATAATATTTCTACACATTAAATAATAACTAAAAGTATTTTTCCTTCATACTATATAATTTAATTCATTTAAATCTAACCCGCGCATTGCCCCATTACGATTCAGCCTTATACATTAACTGGATCGATTCCGAAGCTAGTAATTCCTCGGAATGAAAATGTTGTGTAGGTGCATGAAGATGACTAATCAATGCACTTCACTTTATTTCACAACCCTCTGCTGGTCTCCTGTTGCACTGGACTGGTATGCAAATGCATCTAAAAATAACACTTAAGCTTTACCGCTGATTATCTATAAGTACATACCTATAGGTATTTTATACAAAGATGAATGAATATTTTTATTATTCGATAAATATTAGGTCCTTACATATGAAATTGGCGTTTAGTATGGGAGGAACATAAAGCCGATTTTTTTTTATTATAATATACTTATTTAATCAAAGTATGTACCATTGCTATCTATGCACTTTTGCCATCTCATAGGTAGTTCATCGATCCCTTTACTAAAAAAAACATTCGGACGGGAATCAATAAAATCTTTGAAGGCGGTTTGGACTGCCCCATCGAAGTTGAATTTTTTCCTTTGCAAGAAGTTATCCAAATTTCGAAAAAAATGGTAATCTGTTGGGGAAAGGTCCGGAGAGTACGGTGGATGTCTTAGACATTCCAATTGAAGCTCCTCTAATTTGGTAGCCGTCTGTTGTGCAGTGTGTGGTCTAGCGTTATCATGAAGCAGCAGTGGCCTAGAGCGATTAACCAGCCTCGGTTGTTTAGCAGCTAGCTTTTCCATCATGGTTTGCAGTTGCTGACAATAGACATCTGCCGTAATCGTCTGGCCAGATTTAAGAAAGCTGTAGTGAACGACACCAGCACTAGTCCACCAAACGCTCACAAGTAACTTTTTTGGAGTCAATTTTCGCTTGGGGCATGGTTTGGCTGGTTCGGCAGGGTTCAGCCATTGCGATGAGCGCTTCCGATTATCGTACAGGATCCACTTTTCATCACAGGTAATGATTCGATTTAAAATCCCTTCATTATTGTGCCGGTTGAGTAATGCAACGCAGCAGTCAACACGCGTTTGTTGATTTGCTTCACTCAATTCGTGAGGTACCCACCTTTCAAGCTTTTTCACCTTACCAATTTGCTTCAAGTGGATTAAAACAGTTTTATCACTAACACCGCAGCCTGCAGCTAACTCGGATGTGGTTTGCGATGGATCCGCTTCCACAATAGCCTTCAATTCTTCATTATCAACTTTGGTCTCCGGCCGTCCACGGGGCTTGTTCTGCAGGTCGAAATTTCCAGAACGAAAACGTTGGAACCAAAAACGCACTGTGTTTTCTTTTGCGGCACCGTCGCCATACACATCATTAATCCTTCGAGCCGTTTCTGCAGCACTGGTGCCACGGTGGAACTCGTACTCGTAAATAACGCGATATTTCAAGTTTTTCATTTTGTAAACTGAGCGACGCAAAGAAAAAAACAATTGAGGAAAAAACAAATGAATTATAATTTTCAAAACACAAATACATGAGTAAATAGCTGTATAAATTTGGATTTGGAATTCCTAACCAAAGAGAAGATATTTGAGATCAAATTTGCCAGTACGGCAAAACGCCAATTTCATATGTAAGGACCTAATAGTAGATGATATGAAATTTTCTTAGATATATTATAAATATCTCGCAGCTACTTTTTTATATGGAAATTAGATATGGAAGTCTTTTGGGTGTCCATAGGGCTTACGACCTATCATCGTACGGCTGGCTCAAGTGATCACTTTAAACAATGTAACGTTCACAATTCCACCCATCACATCAATCAAATTTTTTTTGAAGTTGTATGTATGTCAACCTTGCACAACTGGTTTCATATGTGCGTTGTATTATACTACTGCCATATTTAATAAAATTCGTTATCCATATATAGATGTCACCGTTGGTAATGGTGACATCTATATATGGATATTAAAAATGGAAGAGGCCTACATCCAGCAGTGGAGGGAAAAAGGCTAAGGAAGAAGAAGAAGAAGAAGTTGGTAATGAGATATTTATTTTTAGTTTTAAATATACTGTATTTTTAGTGGTTAGTTAGTTGGCAATTCGAAAAAATTCGACGGCTGGTTTGTGCTCAGTTCGGTTTGCCATTTTACCATTAATACACTTACCTATACCAGAACAACGCTTGCAAATTGTGCAAATTTATTTCGAAAATCGTAATCATATTTTAACACTTCTTCTTCTTTATGTACCTTGTCAGATCCCCCGACATTGATTGGCGATCACTTGTTCGAAAATCTCTCTGTCCTGCGCTACCCGGAACAAACCTTCACCTCTCTCATTCCGGTCCACTCTCTGATGTTGCACAGCCAGGATATTTGCCTTCTACCATTTCTACCAATATTCTACATTTTCAACCATTCTACCAACTCTCCGTCTTCCTTCTATCTTGCCCTCGTGTATTAGTAGTAGTCAGAGGAGGTAATATTTTTCCCCACGTAGCACGTGACTCACACAAGAATCATTATTCACTTTAACATTCGTCAGTAACTATCGACTGGCTCCAGCTCTCTAAAGCAACTCTGTGTTGCTGACAATACAATTGGCATAAAATTATCTTTCCAATAGAGTCCATACCACGGTCAGTTCCACATTTTTATGTGTTTTAATTCATTTTATAAAATATTGTATTTGCTTAACCTTTAAAATGGAATGTCAAGTAGACAAAAGTGAGCACTTTCGATACCTTCCATTCGAATGGTGAATTTTTTGAGTCAAGGCCGGATGGTTTTTATCGCAGAGGCATCTAAAAACTTGTAGAACGTTAGCAAGAAGTCATAAATAATATAGGAGAATACATAATTGACTAATTTGTACTAATTTTCTTTTTTTGTTGTTGTGTCCTCTCGTCATTTTTATTTAGAAAAACCGATATGTCTTCACCCAAATATTACATATTTTCTGAGAAAATATATTAATGTAGTCGAAGCAAGAGTGGTAAGCTAGGATTGAAGAGACTGGCGTACTTTCCTCTCAGCATGCTCTTGCGGAGAAACGGCGTGATGATTAGTTATTTATTTATTCTGCCCGATATTTATTTAGAATAAAAGTATTTTTTGTAGATTCATCAATAGATGTCGGCAGAAAAATTATATTAAAAAAACAAGGTATTGCAAAATTTTCAGAAATCTTATTTGATTTTTTTCAGGTTTCTGGACCACAATTTAATCGAAGAAATAAATGATGACACGTTCGCCAATTTAAATCATCTTCATTTATTGTGAGTGTTTTTTAATTATATAAAATAATTATTAGGAAGATTCAAAAGTGTTTGAGTAGTATGTCTATGGAAAATATAATTCTCTGAACTAACATGACAGGCATAGACCAATCAAAGTTGTATATTTCACCTTTACAGTATAAGAAAAAATAAATTAATTTAAAAACACATTTTTATTGCGAAGTTGAATTAATTTTTATACTAAGTTAATAATGGTCACCATAGTCTAATTGGTACTCATTCTCCCAATATGAGAAAGTCCCGCTAAATCTATGTATAGATTTTTTCTGTTTTTCCTCATAAGTAATTAATCTTATTTATATTAATTATCAAAAGCATCTTGGTGTACATAAAAATTGCCACTTCACATTAAAAGTTTTTTCATCAATTTTAAGAAAAAAATAGTATGTACATATTTTCAAAAGATTATTTTAATAAAACTTATCTTAATAATAACGAAGTATTTTTAAAATATTATTTTGTTATTTTCAGAAAACTGAGTAATAATCATATACACACCATTGCAGAAAACGCTTTTCAAAATCTGACTGAACTTCGGGACTTGTAAGTATTATATATGTGAACGAAGTACTTATTTACTTCAAAATTATTTTTGGTACTTGAGCATTCCTCCTCTAGTCATGTTTTTCGCATTTTGTCTGCAGTGCAATTGGTAATTTTGGCGGGAAAATGTGGCCGTGGGACAAATTGGAAAATCTTCCCATGAAATACAATGTATGCAAAGAGCTTCTATTAAATTTTATTAAAGTAATTGGATTTTCAACGAGTCGTAAATATACAAAGTGTCCTTTGACAGGATGCCAAAATGTTGGGGAGACTCGGGTAAATCTGAAACAAAAATATCTTAGTGTATATTATAGATATCTCACAGAGACGAAACTGTATTAATTATGGGAAAGTAGGTATAGAAGTCATTTTGGGTGTAACAGGACTTATGACCTGTCTTTTGGTAGGCTTAAGTGATCACTTTACACAATTGTAACATTCGCCATTTCCACCCATGATAGAATATACCATGCTTATTCATTTTTTGGAAGTTGTATATATGTTCAAATTGCGTGAAGCTTTCATATATGAGTTGTAAGCGCCTTTTCCATGCGGCCTGTACAAAGCCATTTTCATTCCCCTAAATCCCCACAGATGTCGCTAATGAGAAAATCTACAATTGATTTTACGGAATTTAGGGAGCAATATACTTTTATTATGTGTAATGAAATTCATCCGAATACTTGCATTACACTAGGATACGCCAGGAAATATTATTTCCAATTTTTTGTTAAATTCCTTTTTGACCAGTATTTACAATTCAGAATATTTTGAGTTTGTTCAAATCTTTCAGAACAGTGCTGGATTTATGTCACAGAAACATTATTAATCAATTAGTGTATATTATAGATATCTCACAGAGACGAAACTGTATCAAATCAATTGTAGATTTTCTCATTAGCGACATCTGTGGGGATTTAGGGGAATGAAAATGGCTTTGTACAGGCCGCATGGAAAAGGCGCTTACAACTCATATATGAAAGCTTCACGCAATTTGAACATATATACAACTTCCAAAAAATGAATAAGCATGGTATATTCTATCATGGGTGGAAATGGCGAATGTTACAATTGTGTAAAGTGATCACTTAAGCCTACCAAAAGACAGGTCATAAGTCCTGTTACACCCAAAATGACTTCTATACCTACTTTCCCATAATTAATACAGTTTCGTCTCTGTGAGATATCTATAATATACACTAATTGATTAATAATGTTTCTGTGATATAAATCCAGCACTGTTCTGAAAGATTTGAACAAACTCAAAATATTCTGAACAAAAATATCTCTTGATATAAACCAGTAATTTCCGATACGTATTTGTTAAAAATGTTTCTTTGGTCAAGTTTTAAATGTGCTAATAAGTTTTTTGGAAGTTTTGGAATCCTCGGTGACTGCACTTAAATATTTTTTTTATTTTTTGGTTATTGCTACCTTTGCTTTTAAACCCCACTATTGGTCATTATGATTCGAATTGACGTTTGACTTTAAGATTTAATTAACTTTAGAGAATATTCAGTTTTTTTATATAATTAATGTAGATAGCGTTATTTCTAATGTAAACGAATTCATAAATTATTCAATTATGTTAAATTTTTCAGGGATCTCTCAGAGAATCGCATAAGTACTCTGTCATCTAATCTGATGCAGCCCCTGCAACACCTCGAAAAACTGTAAGAATTTTATTATTATTTGTTTGTTTACAATATTTTTTGTATATTTTGCATGTGAGAGGAGTTCCAACTAAAGCATTAGACTATGTTGGTGTACAGCTGTCTCTAAAGTCGGCATAGCACTCGTGCTAGTGAATGTCACGAATTCTATCTTTATTATATACGGGAAAGCAGATTGTGACTACAGTTATGTTGGTTTAACAAAAACGCAATATTACGGAATGTTAGTGTAGTGTATTCCTTCTTTGAGAATACGGAGTTTGCTAAGGAAAGAGCAGGCGGTAGTATACTGTTCTATTTTATTGTAAAAATACGTGTTGCGGACCGACACTAGCTACCGTGACCTTGTACTGTACGTGGACGGGAAGAAAAAGAGGGCGCGCCCGTGCGCGCACATCCTGATATGCCGACCCTCCATCCCCTCCTGGGTCAGGGTGGCCAGCGTAAAAACATCACAGTTATAATTTTTTGTAATATACAGTGTAACCTCTCTTAACGAGTAACACCCATAGTGAGTTATTCGCACAATGAGCAAAACAAATTGGTTAAAAATTACTAGCTCAACCACAGACGTTTTGCACTACGTAATGAGGAGAAAACTGGTTTCTCTTGCTGCTTTTCGGCTATTAAACTTGTGTTCTGACGTATTATGATTTTTTAGTACAAAGTTAATTAAATATGCAAGAATGTTCCTGAATAAAACGCCGCAAGAAGCGACCAAAGATAAAAATAACAGTTGGAGAGGCTTTCAAGATTTGCACCCTTCTAGTGGACCTTTCGGGTACACCCAGGGAGAAGCGTTGCAGCAAAGCTGGGCTATCTGGCATTTATAAAATCAATATATTTTACATAAACTAATAGTTAAGTGGCTAGTTTATATAAAATATATGACATCAGCAGTTTCTGTGATCCTGCAAGGATGATGTTGAAAAATGTCGAGGAATCGTTATTTGATCGTAGGTTCTTTTATCTTTCTTAGATATATTATCATGTTATCTTCTACACCTATAAAACATAGATTAGATATGACCCAAATTTTTCATACTTATTCTTTAGGACCCGGTGGAAAACAACAGCCACATTATATAATGAACTCCAAATTAAATTTATTACTGTTAATCAGGCGCGTGCAGTGGGAACAAGAAGCATGACTTTTATTTAACCATATATTTGGAAAAAAATTGGAAATTAAATATTTATCTGGCAGAATATTATGAAATATTAAAATCTTAATAAAATATCAATTATTGTGATTGTAATATTATGAGATATTTCTCTTATTACGGTTTCCTTTCAAAAAATATCCTTAGGAATAAGTCATGCTTCTTGTTCCCACTGCACGCCCCTGCTATTCCAAATCGAAAAATAATACCGATACCCTCTCCCTGACAATCACTCCTTGTTTCTCCACACCACCATTATAAATTAAAAGGAATGCAATTCAATATTTTTTTCGTATAGTTAATTTTTGTTTATCAGGTCAAGTTTTTTATTGGCCGAATGGGCATAGTTAATGGAATTTAATTCAGTTAGTTTGTCTCCTTTTAAACAGTCTTCATTGTACCATAGAACCCTAAATTTTTCATGTAATTTTTTTTTCTCCGTGTTTTTCTTGGCACAGAAATCAAACCATTTTTTTTGGCAATAATTGTTTTCTCTTTTTTAATAAGTAATCATTATTAATTTTAAATTATCTTTATATTTAATAGAATCTTGATTATTATGTTATCTATCGTTTAATTGTATTCCAAAAATATAATAAAATCATTCACATGAACAATCGCACAGAATTGAACCAAGCATTTCTTAGTTGCATTTTACAACCCTGAAGTAAATACAACCACTCCACATCGCTCTACCGGATCCATCTCTTGCCTGGATTAAATGGAAACAATTGTTATTACCAAGAGGTTTTCCAAACAATGGAACCTTCACCCACAAACTTTTTTAACTAAATCTTTAACCCAGCAACACCGAGTACGGACAGCTAGTTTAATATTATTATTATTATTGTTACCAACGTCCCTCATTGTTAAAACCCTTTCTGACCTCCATTTCATCTTTATTTTAAGTTTCCAGGAATCCCTCTATCATCCCCGGTCCAGTGAGCTACGAGACTAATCTCACGAAATGAAAAATCTCCAAACCGCCTTAACTTAATACTTAATCTAGGTACCAACAGTAGACAATGAAATATCGAGATTAAAATATCCACTTTGAGAACAAATCGCTTTGAATCTTCGTACGCCAAGGTGTTTACAACCATTTTATTATACTTTTACTCCGGTTTGATTTTTCGATGGTTTTCGAGAAAGATGACTAGTCTTTTCTCGTGAATTCTCGAAACATCGTGACGCGACATTTACCTATAAAGGGAGACCCGCCGGCACATTATTGTAGATATTTAACCAGTGTGATATTAGAGCGTTATTAAACCGTAGCGAGTGCAGTATGGCCGGCGCGTGATTAATTGAGTGACAGATATTCGGGCGAAGTACCTACCGATGAGCGATAAGTTTTTCTGGTGAAAAATCTGCTAAAAAGTACTAATTGGGAAACAGTGTAAAAATGAGTGTGTGAAATATTCTAGAAACATTTAGTGACTGTAAATTTAAGAACAGTGCTCCGATTTAGTTTGTATCCAGTGACTGTTGTGAAATTTAATAAAAACTTTAATTAACTTTATTAAGAGTTTCATTTGCCTTTGTGAGGTTGATCCCCAATTATGATTATTGATTTTGATGTCGCTTATTTTCTTAACTGTTGACATTTCATTCATAGAGTAAAGAATATTTTTTATTCAAAATTTAATGAAAAGACTCCCTCGATGTTTTTGCTTCTAGCTACGAGATACCCTTGACTTGATCTCATGTCGATCAGAGTACCGGGTCACTAGTGGACCCTTTGCTCTTTCATCCTATTATATTGCGAAGGGATTTCTTTATTTTACGTTATTACTCCCTTTATTAACTCGTGGCGTCTGCTTGCTTGCCGTCAACAAAAACTTTGGATCGATTTTTGGCCCTTTTCCCGTAATCCAATCGAGCTGAAACTTGGCAATCAGACTCGTGGTGACAATCAATAAGATCTATAAAATTTTCGTTAAAAAAATTAATAATTATAGTATAATTTCGGATTTTTAGAAATTTTATTGGTTTTTTCAAATTGGAATCATTAGAAAAGTTTGATTAGCAATGGCGCGCCGCCCGATAACGTCGCGGAATACATTCTAAATTTGAATTACTCCGTCGGTATAATAGGTACATCACTACGAATTTCGAAAATTTACAAAACAATTGGTTCACAGATAACAGCAAAATTGGGTTTTTTGGGAAAAAATCAAATAATAATTTATTTCTTTTAGATTTCTGCTTAGTTTTGAAGAATTCTACATTACTCAAATCTGATTCTGACTATATCATTTGACGCTTGAAATTCATAAGATGCGATATTGCGACATCTCAAAACGTCTGACATTTTAGAAATATTTTAAATTTCTGTAAGTTTAGTGTTATGTTATGTGTTTTAATTCGTCTTTAATTATTGTTATATTTTACAAAGAAAGGGAGTACAGTAAAAACTTGGTTTTTATGGGTTACTTTTTTTTATGACTGAAATTCAAAAGCGAAATTTTAATTTACATAGTAAGCACTCATTTAAACATGTAATTAATTCCTAAAAATCGTAAAATTCACTGCTTTGTGTGCACATTATAAAAATTTTGACCTTGGAACTGACGCATTCTTCACTTGCGCGGTAATTTATAACACAATTAACTTGTTAATTTATAACATAATTCTTTTCTGCTAATATCACCCAGCATAAAAAATGTGTGCTTTTCCTCTAATTATATAAAATGTTTTTACATTGTATGTCATTTAACATCAAATTGAGTAATCTTTTTGATTCATCAATGAACTGTGGATAACCTTTATGTTTAAAAAAGTAACATCTATTTTTTATATTTATCTTTGTAAACTGTCCTCACACTAAACGCACTCAAAATTATACTTTGCAACCATTGAAAAATTTAATATGTAAAGAAGAAATATAAAAAATAATATAAATAACTAGAAATCATGCAGGTTTTGCCTTGGAAACAGCAGTTACCAACTATGTTTTTAATTCCCCACTGCAAAGGCTTCCTAGACTAGCGAACAAATAGAGCAACTTTACGTTTTTTCTACCAACTTTATACTATTTGAACATATTTTAAAAGGTGTATTGAAAGATTACTAGTATTCGTCGGATTGGACTTAACCCGTGTGCCGCTGCTATGGCGGCAACAAAATAGTCCTACTTCTCAATATTTTTTATATATTGTTTTTTTTAGTTTTCAATATAATTTAACCAGAATCATATTAGTACAATTAAATAGCAACAAGTTAAGGAATTTTATCAAGAAACGAGGAATAATATATCAAAAAACTTTCGAGTGGAAGGACTTTTGTTCATGGGGTGAGGTAACAAACTGTTATGTAAAAATTTTATTATATTATGCTTTACTAAACTTGTGGTAATGCTTTCTACTTTATATTTTTTATATTTTTTATTATATTATGCTTTATTTATGCTTCTATTTTTGCTATATACTTGCTTTTTACTTTATATTATATTTATCTTTTAATATTGTGCTGCTGATATGTAATATGCTTTCCAATTTATATTTTCTTGTTTGTATTTTCTGGGCAATCACTATGTATTGTTAAGGTCATTCATTCATTAATGTACACTCTACATTATTGCTTGTAAAAGCCCTGAAGAGCGTTGACTAATAAATAAAAAATAAAATTAATTAAGGATAAATTATAGAAGTCTCACAGAGGCGAAGCTAATTTTTATTTATGAGAAAAACGGATAGAAGTCTCTTATATTAAGATTCAGGGCTTATGCCGGCTCATACAGGTTATTCTCATATATAAAAATTAGCTTTGTCTCTGTGAGATTCCTATAATTTATCTTTATTTAATAAAACATCCCTCTCTGGACAAAATCCAGTAGCACATACTTTCATATAAATATTGTTTAAAAGTAAATGATACATAAAAATGTATGTTAAACGTACTTTTTCAATTTAGAACAATAGGGCCTGTAAGATACTACTGGTTCTGGTGTTTTCGTAATTAACTTCTTGTTAATTAAAAAGAAACGGTAAATACTTAAACCCAAAAGCCTCCCCCTGAGGCGGAAATGTAGGACAAAGTGTTTTCCCGTCTCCTGTAATGAATATTTCGTGTTTAAATTAAGTAAAGACCAATATGGACTTTCCTTTCAGTTGGAACTTTCAGTTCCCGATTGGCGAATGTTTCTGATCTGATCAATTCCATTATATATTCGTGTCTATTTACTTAACTCTTAAACATTCGAGCATTTTTTTTATATAATCGATTATACCTAGCTATTTATAATTATTTTATTTTATATAAATTATCAACAGGGCGTTAACAACCCTGACATACAGGGTGGAACAAAACTAGTCCACAATGAGTCGAAAATGTTCAAGAAACAATCCTAATACCAAAGTCCTAATATTAATAGTGTAACGAATAAAAAGAAGAAGGAACTGCGCACTGTCGGAATTCCTCGTAATATGTGGATGACAACAATAATATCGAACTGTCTAGCAACTAGACGTATGTGTGTAAATCGTTTTATGATAGAGTAAAGAATGAAGATATTAGGAATGAATTTAAAGCTCATCTTAGCATAATAAATAGAAGTAAAAAAGGGTCGCTCAGATGATTTGGGATGTCGAGAATGTGAATGGAAAGAATGGTAAAAAAGATATATAATGCAAGTTTTGATGGCTTCAGAAAGACGGGGCGACCGCGGAAGTCGTGGCATGACCAGATTAACCAGTTACTGGAAGATGGTCTCGTTAGAAGCCTTAACAACCGGCGAGCTTGCATTCGAAAATGTATGAATGTGGATGAAGCGAGAGTTGTATGTCAGCATAGTAGAGTGTGGCACTCTAGCCTCTCTGTCTACCCCCACGGGGAAACGGCGTGATGGTAAGTAAGTAAGGTAATACAACGATTGGCTCAATTTTTACTCAACCTCCATACGCTACGCTCTTGAGAATAACCTCCAATTTTCCAAAAAGTTTTGAAAAATTTAATTTCATGACGATTACTAATTTTCTATTGCATCCTTGTTAATTGCTATAGCCAAAATCAACCGTTTACGTACCACAGTGCCATTGTCAATTTAGGGTTGAAAATTAAATTAATATTTTTTACGCGAATATTAAAAAAAAACTCACGAGATAATCTGATATAATTTCTAAAAGATATCTCTTGACATTTATTTTAATTTCACTTATATTTTTCATTTAAGCGAAATAAATATAATGTAATAAAGTAATATCGCAATATTATACCATTTTAAAATTACCGTAATGTATTTTATTAATCTCTCATTTGCGAAAGCGTTTCGTTTAATTTTTCGTAATTGATATTTAATACACGAGTAAAAAAAAATTAAAAGTAATATAAATTGCTTTAAAAAACAAATATGCCCTGATTTTACAATTTAATTACATCTAATTACATAAGTATATGAGCCATTTAATGATAAAATTGCTAAAAAATATTTTTTAAATTCCAAATAACCACAGTTTATAATCTATTTAATATTTATTTAAACGTACTTGCTCAACTTCACTCAAGCTGAGGCAAACTGTAAATGGATGTGGAACAAATTATTTTAAAAGTACTTAGGGGAACCAGGGGCAAGATGGGAGGCTAAGGTGAAATAATAAAAATACTCGGCGTTTATAATCATAACATTACCATTTTTTTGTGGCACATTAATTACTTATCAAAGTACAATTCGGCATTGTTTTTGAAAAGATAATAAATTTCTTAATGATATGATTAATTTCTTTATCAAATTGGAAAAAAAACAACTTACCCTTAATAAGGGGCATGATAAGATACGAGGAAGGGTTTATTTGTTTTAAGACAATAGTCTCAAATCGAGGGTCTCCTCTTCTTCTTTTTCCTAGACTGCTAATTCCATTTACTTGGGGTACCTATGGGTGGATGGGTGAACAAGAAATGGGATCCATCTCATGTAAAACTGACAGCGCGTGGCGTGAAGAATTTGCATTTAAGAAAGACAATCGAATTAGTATGTGTAAGCCGTGCGTACGAGGCACATTGTTTCGTTGTGTTGGTATTTATATCCGTAAGCACCAACACAACGGAACAAAGTGCGCCATACGCACGGCTTACACATACTAATCCGATTGTCTTTCTTAAATTTTTTTTTATTTATTTCAAAAAAATCCTTCTTTACAAATAAAGGTACTTAAGACAAATTTAATAATAAAAATATAAGATAAATTACACTTTTTTTTTGTTAAATTTGTGGATTGTGCCACTCTACTAGGCTACGCCTGTCCCAGAGTGGCGTTATAGAATACAATTATAATATTTTTTTAAATTCGTCAGTAATATTTATTTTCATAAGGTAGTAATTATGTATCTACAAAGTATCAAGTGCAGTGTTAATGGTAAGTTGAGTGAGTCATAAGTCCAAGTGTAAATATGTGTAGAATAATTGTTTAATGTAAAAAGGGTTAAAGTTTTGTTTAAGATTATTTTTTATTTTCCTCAATTAATTAATTTATTTATATAGGTGTATATTTTTATATATAGACATTATTTTGCAATTACAGTAAGTAAATTTTCAGTTGCTGTTCTACCTTTGGAGGTAAGCCAGTTGTTTTTAAATATGTCTGTTTTAAATATGTTAAATATTTTAAGCCCTATGTATGAGTAATTTTTCTGTCCATGTGAGTCTTAGTTTTTGGTATTTCGTCAAGGTTTCGTAATGCTTGTCTAGTATTATGTGAATGCGAGTTACTGGTTGCTGTTAGGTGGTTTGTGTTTTTGATGTAGAAGATGAGGGTAGACTTAACGAACAGCTGTCTAACGTCCAGTACATTAAATCCTCTGAATAGTCTGTCTGATTGGTATATAAATGGTTTCTTATTAATGACTTATTGTATTATATATAATGAATATTAATGAAAAGATATGTATCGAACGTGACAGAACCCACTCACTTACGTATCGCATTGAGGAATTTCCTAATTCATTTAATACTATGCATCACGAAAGGCAATCTAGAGAGAAAATCCTTCGTTGAACTCGCTCGGGAATCTAGGCACAGGTTGTTTACGAGTTTGCATATAAATAACAGACTAATAGAGCAGTCGCTTATTCCGTGGACTATCACGAACTGCACGGACGCGATGCTAATTTTCCTGTGGACAAACAGATTCCCACCATATTATAATCCTTTCGGTTTACCTCTCACGGCGTACGGACTCTGAAATCGCGTGGATACCAGATCCTTGCCGAGGCGGAGCGGCCTTGGGTTCCTTCAAAATGTTTAATTAAGGATTGGAATGCGATTACAGACATGCGTTTCGGATTTACCACGGAATAATGCAGCTATAAATATAATATTTCCAATGAGTGAGAAGACAAAGGGCTTTCGGAGGGTTTTAAGTTTTTTTTTTAAATCGAGTGGTTACAATTAGTAATTAATTATTTTGGATAAACATTTTTTTATAAAACCATATTTTACATTTATTTTTGGCACTTCATATTTCGTTTGTTAGAAAATAATAGCACTTACTTGCACTGTGTGTAGGTAAGAACTATGTAGGTATTTTTAGGTAGGTACCAACTAGTTACTAAATTCTGAAAGATATTTGAGTTATTTATCTCTACTGTAGTTTCGAGAAGGGTAGTCCCTCTGATCATCATGTGATGTTCTTCCTTAGGACGAGAAATGTGAAGGAAATTGGGGATCCAGGTATACTCAATGTTCTGCTTGAACATAATTTGTGGACTTGTAACAATGGAGTTCCAATATTAATACGGTTCATAGAAAGATTAACAAGTTGTTACTGACGTGGTAGGTATATTGTAAGAGAGCACATGAATATGGCAAATCCCTTTTTATATGCATTCACTCTCTCATACTGTCCGTCTCTCTCATTCATTCAGACAGACGTTCATCCAGATAGATTTCACTTAAAGTTTTTCTTTCATATCCTCTCTTGCGCTTTTTATCACATTTTTGTATGGAAAGATATAATATTAAAATTTATTAAACAGGTCCCATACATTTTAAATACGGATAGTTTATTGATGACACAAACTAAATTATTTAAATAATAACCAAACCTACGATGTTTAAAAATGAAGAAAATTACTCCACTTTGTGGGCCTTTTATGACCGCATGGCCTCGTGAGATGCCTTTTTTTCAATAATCTTACAAAGTAGGTAAACAATTGTCCTAAGTTAATTAAAATCATTGCAAAATCTGTCAGTTTGTTTACGTAAAATTTATGTTTTAATAAAAACTGTTTTTAAAAAGTACAGGAAGTATGAATAATCCATTAATCTAAATTATACAAAAATAAGATGTAAATATAATAGTTTCGTCGTCTGTCTGTGTGTCTGTCGTAATTTCGTTAAAATTCACGGCTAAAAATCGAGATTAAACGGCCGATTGGCCTTGAACCCCGGGCCGGCAAACCCGAACTGGTCTCAACTTAACAATGTTGCTACCGCCGAGCCTGCGTGAATCGTCAAAAATACCATACAGCGTAAAAATACCATGTAGGATTTATTTAGTAAAAAGTAGTAGAAGGTTCGAAATTCTGTTTGTAGTTAACGATAGTATTGGGATAGAAGGTGTAGGATTAGTGTGACAAAATAGGTAACAAAACAGTTTAATCAGTCAATATTTTTATTGGTAGTAATTCAAATGCACCCATTCTCATTAACTGCGCGATTACTGTTTAACTGATGGATATTTGAAGAGTGCGTTATTGACACGCAGCTAATTGCATAGACGAACATGTAATCAAAACTGATGAAATGGCAAATATTATTTGATTAAGTTAATTGCGAGATTCGCACGGTAGCATTGTTCATACCACCTGTTCCCCGCAGCATAATCAGTAGAGTAATTAATTAAGTATTTATTACGTCAACTTATCCGTTAAATACTGATTGAGTAGTAAATAGTGTCTACGACATGACAAATATTGCAATTTTTCTGCAGAGGTGGATTGCCGATTTCCGCTTCTCTCGTTTGAAGCCATGAACAGAATCCAGGATAGATTAAATTAATGAAAAACACCGTTGTTGTTTCTAGCGTCAGAGCTTGAGGAGTGACCTCCCTACTCCGGGCCCGTTTTATTTATTGAACACACTCAGACCCTTTTAGGCCGGCCAATGGGAGTGCATGTTTATGTTACTCGCCCAAACTGTAACAGAACCACCCTTTAATTAAAAAATACAAAACCTTTTGAGGGCTAACAAACTCGTGGGAGCGAGTGAAATGACAATATTAAAAAGGCCCTTTTCAGGACTATCAAAACTCGTCACAGTCCCTTATCGGGGCTGCCGTCTCGAAGGTGATCGCGACGGATTTGGATTCCTATTTGGCACATATAGAAAAGCTCAATCGAAGATACACTCTTAGAAAACGTTTCAACACTGCCCTATAGATGGCATGGCGTGCTTAATTTGAAAGGAAACATGCACAAAATGGCGGCTCCCTTTTCTTGTTTGTCCTTTTTTTATTTTATTTTTTATTTATTATATTTATTTATACAGTAGATACATAATGTTTTTTTATAATAAATTGATTATATGTTATTTTATTTTAAAGACAATATACTCCCCATAATATGAGCCAAAGCTGGAGCTTATGGGAGGAGTATTTACAAGCCAAATTAAAGTACAAAAGCAGAAACCATTTGAGACATGTGGGCAATGTTACAATACATCTTTGTCCAAAATCTAGGATTTGACTTTTTTCTTAAACTGTTCGTATTTACTTCCCTTATTTACTCGTGACGTCTGTCTGTAAGATTGACGCAAAAACTTTGGATCGATTTTTAACCCTTTTTCCCGTGATCCAATCGAGCTGAAACTTTGCAGACTCGTGGCGACGATCAAAGAGATCTATCAAATTTTCGTTAAAAAAATTAATAATTATAGTATAATTTTGGAATTTTCAACATTTTAATGGTTTTTTCATACAATTTGTATGAAGAGATTCCGACGCATCTGGTAGAAGGGAAAACTGATAAAATAATAATTTTGGATTTTTGGAAAAATTTTATCCCTTTCGTAGCGTCGCATCCCACGAGCCCAACGCACAGGTCAAGCGCCAAACCAGTTTCCACTAGTAAATGAAAAAAGAAGTATAATAAAAACTTGGTTTTTATGGGTTACTTTTTTTAGAATGTTCCTTTCTTGAAATTTGTTTTGCGACAACAGTGTATTGTATCATTCAACTCCTAAGTATGTATAATGATGATATGCCATGGTGGTTCTTAAAGTTGGTATCTTTATTTGTCCCTTTGTTCTATACCTATTACTTATAAGGTGTGAGATTTATTTATAGAATAATCTTTGTAAATTTGGCATAGAGAGTTTGTCTTATATATTTTTGTGAGTGATGCTACATTACATTCTTGAAATATATTTACAATAAGTCATAAGATTTTTTGAGAATTGTTTTAATAATTATTTTTTGTATGTTATGATGTATATTATGATTAATGGCTGTACGGTAGACCTATAAGCCTCTCCCCACCCACTTTTATACCGGGATATCGTTAGATTTTTGTGATGGTGTACCTCGTAAAATTTATAGAAGGATGTTGCGATAAATGGCGATATCTGCATTGGTGACAGAAGAATATAGATACGAGTGACAATATGCGTGAAAATATGGGCGAATATTAATTCGTGTTTTCATGATATAAATTAATAACAAAATGTAGTAGAAAGAAAAAAAAAGGAATAAAAATGAGAAGTATCCACGCAAAATCATAGGTTGTTAATAATGTTGGTGGATGCATTTTACATAATTATTGCAATTTAGAGTTTGAATCATGTTGCCTTTGGAAATTGTATGGTTTTATAATCTGGTCAATTGCCGCTCTTAATTTTGAACCCTTGTCCACGATATTCTAGAAATCTGGTAGAATTGCAAGTAATCGAAGTTTCTCGGCCTGACTGTAATCTGGAAGTCTGGAAGAAACCTATATGCACTAAAATAAGCCAGAAATTTCTGGAACTCAGAGACAACAGAACGCTTAGACAAGCGAGACGAGACCACAAAAAACAAAACCAGAGACATGAAGTGAAGCTGGGATTCAGTGCGACAAGCGACCATAAATTAAGAGAGTACCTACCGAGCGTTCAATAATTAATAAAGTGTTTAACAGATGTACGAATATTCTACAAAGAGAAGTTAGCACTAATCGTCACTAATCACAGACGAGCGATTAGTAAGATTAATGCGAAATTGCGTGAATTGAAGAATAGTGCTTTAATTAAATTCATGTCCAGTGAATTTGATGATAGTATAAAACAATAATTAATTTCTATTGGATTTGTCTCCCACGGCCACGATTCCGTGACAATATTTTCCTAACACGTTTGAGAAAGAGCGCCCCACAATTTTAATTTAATTAACAAAAACGCGTGTAGTACGATCGTTCTTATTATTGTGTCTATAAAAAATAAATATTAGTAATTTTTTAATAAAACATTTTTTTAAATAAAATACTATTTTTCTACTCTTTAATCTTCGTCACATTAAATCTTGTAATCAATTCGAATCGATTCGAAGACATATTTAATTTTCGAATGCTATCAACCACAAACTCAAACTTCACTTCTATAATAATACAAACCGATAGGTCTCACCGGCATGTACGATATCCGATAAAATAAGAAGTGAGCATTTTAAATAACTATTTTGAATAATTAAACTGACTTTGCAAAATTCATGAACGATTATTGTATTATCATCCGGAATACGTCTCTCTGCCAAATTTCAGAGGGACCTTTAGTCAGGAAGTGGTCAAAAATTGATTACATAATTTGTGGCTGAATTATATATCTCAAAATATTTTATTTTAAAACGCCCGCATACTTCGTACGTACTGTGGCCTTGAAGATGATTTGCCAGCTGAAAATGGTTTGCCAGACACATTGGACCCATCGGACAGTTAATAAGACGATGGTGGCAAATAGAATCTTGGATAAGACGGCATGTTTACCCAGAAAGTACTTGACCGTCCAAAATGTATAGATCCAGCAGGGACCAACTGCTAGAATAATAATTGTTCGGAGAATTTCTCTTGGCAAGCAGGCTGTCGGCCAAATATGAAAGAAAGAAAAACAGATTAAATCAAATTAAGGTGTTTAAATAGTAATAATTATTCCGAATTTGCTAACCATCTTTTGACTATGGATCATTCTTTTGATATTAATAAGGGTTTATAATTTTACATACAAATTATACAGAATCACAATTTGATAAATTAGTAATTTTGGAAATAAGAAAGAGTGTAAATAGCAAATTGAATGTTATAAATAATCAGGTCATTTTTGCAAATAGTTATCTTTTAAATTTATTTTCATGTTAAATAGGTACTTTATATTATCATTTTCCATATATGTTGATCTATACTTCGATTTTTAAATATTATTTTTGTTATCCTGACGAAGAAGCCATTGGCTTCGAAACATGTTGAATTGTTTTCAATAAATAAGTGTTTTTTACAAAGTTAATTTATATAAATTAAAATTATTAGATTAAATCCAGTTTATATGTTGGAATTGTTAAACTATTCACAATTTTTTTTGTTCGCTTATAAATGAATAGGTATTTGACTAATTACATGTTACACAAGTATCAATTTTATAAATTAAAGAGAGGCTTTTCAGATGGCTGAAATGAAAATTATATTTTGAGGTAATTACGCAATTATTTAATTCAACATTTAAAAGATAATATAAAAAATATTATCATCATCACATTTGGCTCTAAGGAACTTTAGTTTTTGCTTCCAAATGTATTATAAAACAATACCTTCAATTGATCTATGTCCTCCTTTTTAATCACTTAATTACTTGAGTATACCTTTTAATAATTTCCAACTCTTATTTTAATGATTAAGTAATCATTAATTAAGATAAATTATATAAGTCTCACAGAGACGAAGCTATTCAAACTATATATCATTACCAGCGGTGACATCTATCTATATTGTCACGAAGTCACTGGACAGTCACTTAATTATTATAGAAAAATCTTCACACTTATTATCCAATTTCTTAATTCGCACTAATTATCTCTAGTCACTCGCCCGTGAAATACTTTTAATTACGCTGTTTCTATCGCATCGATCACTTTCAAAAATATTCCGCGCAATTTCGCACGTAGGTACTCGCCCAATATCTGTCACTCGCTTTATTTGCACTGGCTACACTGCTATCGCTACGGTTCGTCACTGGTAATGTCGCGTTTCTATGTCGCACTTGTCAAACGTCAAACAATGATTTAAGTGCAATAGCCGGCCGGTCTCTTTTTATAGATAAATGCCACGTTGTGATGTTTCGAGAATTACAAGAATAACTCTTGTCATCTCGGGAGATTTCGATAGTGCGTAATTTCTTCTAGTATTGCCATCTCATGACATTGCTTGACTAATTTTCAACCATAGATACCTAGAGCTAATCCTTTCACATATTTGAATGAAGATACATAAAGAACATATTTATGTGGGATATAAAAGCAAATGCAGTAATATAAAAAAAATGGATGTAGTCATCGAAGATTACTAATTTATAATGTACTGAATTTGAAATAATATAGGAAACATAGCCTATACATTTATAGAAAACATGATTGTGGAAGGAATAGATACATAAAATCTAGAATACGGTACATTTTAAATTAGTAATCCTCGGTGTCTGCAGGTATTCAAAATTTTTGGGATATTGCTGCCTTTGCTTTTATACCTACCCCACATGCCTATATACAACTTTCGACAAATTGATAATGTGTGGATGCTCTTTTGGTGGAATTGGTGAACGTTGCATTGGGCTAAGTGATCACTTAAATCAGCTAATACAGGTAATAAGCTCTGTGGCCACCCATACATGTTGATCATATAAATAGCCTCGTCTCTGTGAGATTTCAATAATTTATCTTAATTAATGATTATCCGTCTGTGGACACAATTCGAAAATTGTATACTTAGAACATAATATGTATCTACATATGTAGAACATAATATGTACATACCTACATATACACAGATAAAATTTATTACTACTTACAAAAATAAGTGACCCCTGATTGAATGAAATTAACACGTTGAGTATCTTAGGACGAAAATAACAGAACAGAATCAAATGCAGAGCTGTCTGTCATTCGTTGTCTGTTGTATTTTGTATGCAGAGGAGAATGATCAGCTGATGTTATCGACCTTTTGCATCAAAACTCCGTGACGTGAGAATAGTCTCATCCATAAACAAGCACCCTTATGAAAAAAAAAAATATTTTAATGTGTATAGGTACGCTTGTAACAAATGATAATACATAAAAACATCCTTTATAATACAATGTCAAAGGTTTGTTATATAACGATTTTAACCTTCCAGGTACATAGGATACAACCCACTTCAAGTGACAAGAAATATGTTGACAGCTGAGCGCGACCTAAAAGCCCTGTAAGTATTTTATAAATCTATAAAATCATCCATTGTGTTAGCTGGCCTTTAGAAAAAAATTTGTCAGAAAATCAAAAAAATTTCGGGATAAAAAATATTTCAGCCTCGGGTTACTCGATATTAATTAAAATATTTAGTCTCGGATTAAAATAATTAGTCTCGGATTGAACGTTCTAATCAACACAGATAGGTATTTATTTAAAGCTCTGAAACGTAATATTTTAATTGTGATAAAAATCTGTTCACCTTATGAACCATTATCATCATTTTTGTACATCATTATCTCCACTGCTAAATATAGGCCTCCCTCATGATCGCCAATTCTCTCTGTCTTAAGAGCTTCTCATCCAACTGTTTCCCGTCACCCTTCTGATGCCCACCGCTTCTTCTGCGAGACTTCAATACCAGGACCTTCTTTTCCCAATTTCCATCATGTTTTCTACAAATATATCCAGCCCGTTGTCACTTAGCTTGGAGATTTTTTGGACATCTGTTTCCTTAGGTTTTCTGGTGATTTTTTTACATTGGTTATATGATCTGTCAGAGAAATTTCAAGCGTAGTCCTTCGCATTAGTTATTCTTTAGGTAACTTTTAAGTAATTTATGATATTGACGGTCCACGTCTCAGTTCTGTATGGAACCGTCTAATCGGAAGCATGCAATGATTGTAGGTTTTAATCTTCGGGTATTGTTTTATTTTGATTTTGAGAATGTGCCTTAGAATTCTAAACCCAACCTAGCAAAAAACGTAATTTTATTTCGCCCTCTTGATTCTATCTCCCTAATTATATTGTTTGGTGTTAAGTATTTATTGATTCACTGTGCGGACTTTGTGGTAGCGAGTCAATATATTCTATTGGCATTTACGTCCCGTTTCCCCTAGCCACCTTGTCCTTCTTTTCCCTTTTTCCAAGTTACGAATCTATCGCTCGAATTTGCTGTAGGCATAAAAGATGATCACCAAACCTGAAAAAGAATATTCGGGCACCATCAGGTGTGTAGGTATTTGTGAAGGTAGGTGTGAAGCCGATCGTGGAAATCGGGTTTACTGGAGAGGAAATGAAGAAGAAAAGTAAACGAGAGGAAATGATAAAATCGCGGTGAATCGAGCTTCCGTTTCCCTATCAATTCTCTTTTTTGTAAAATCCACTTGGCATCATTTCCATTAACCCTGTCTATCTCCAATCCTTAACTCTATCAAAACCCCCACCTCTGCGTTAGACTGGCGATTCACATTGGATATACCTACTAAGTATACTTACGTTATTGCCTGATATCTTTATTAATTCTCTCTTATTTTATTCGGTTGTCATAATTTTGGTAGGATCAAAATTTTTAGGCAATAAGTTTGGATGCATCATTGAGATGTCCAAGCATTTTTTGTAGATTTTCCCAAATGTTTACAATAATCGCCATACCATGTGTATGCGGTTTCAATTTTTATACAAATCTGCTTTTTTATTAAATGCTTATGATGATATAGTCAAAATAAAAATACATTTTTCTATAAAATAAGTGCTGCATTTTTTATTATAATACACAACTGCAATAATCATAAAAATAACTAATATATAAAAAATTTTGTAGCCGTTTGGACAACATTGACGCTTCAGACATAGATTTCGCAGTGTTTGACGTCTTGGAAAAACTTAAATTCGTCTTCTTCAAAAAATTCTACTACTGCTCAATGGTTCCCGAAGTTTCTCACTGCAAACCTAATTCTGATGGTAAGTTGAACAAAATATATTACTGATTTGGGAATGATAACCATTATAGGTATCTATACCTGATTAATCTAATTCATAACATAGTCTTCCTTTGACGCCACAAGTATGCAATCGTCATCTTCTTAAACTCAGTAAACTTTTTTTAATCTTTATTACTTTTTTCTTCATGTACCACCTTCATGCAATTATCCCATGCAAGATTTGCATACACAATATTCCAGTATTTTGGACATGAAGACATTTTCTGAGGTACTCAGCTAAGATAACCTCTTGTGGATCCCGACTCACGTCAGGGGTCACCAATGTGGAGGTGGATGAGCCCTCCGGTTTAGGATGAGTTGAAGCGGTGTTGATGATCTAAAGTCACGATGGTTTTACAGAATTTATTGAATTGCAAAGTAAAAGTTATAAAGAATACAGTAGGTACAAAGGTTACAAATGAAAGCGTAACGTTCGAAGGTATGACGGCAAGGGCTTCCGCTATACGAGCCGTTCACTGGGGAAGTGAGATAGTCTGCTCTAGAGCCTACCGTTTTTATAGTTGTTGCGGACAAAGGACTCGGCGAATTATGACTTCGTCTTACTCGGCCGCTCGTGTGTGTAATATTTAGTCTGGTCAGCAATGTGAGTGTATCCGCTCTTCATGCCCTCTAGCAATTCTCGCCTTTGTCCTCGTTCGTTGCCCTCGCATCCATTGTCGTTCTTTCCCGAATTCAGCGTTCTGATTTCGACCGTTGTACCGAGAGCGACGACCTTTCGTGTTTAGGTGTTGATGTACTCGGTACCTCCTTACTCGTGTATATGCATACATCTTTGACCGCCACACTCTTAATACCAACGCCTTCGCTATCTTCTATATTTCCCTGCGTATTGTTGTAAGAGTTCATATTCTTCATTGCGGAGAGCATTTCCGATTTCTTCTTACGTGCCATATCAGGTCCCCCCCAACGTCGACCATCACTCTGGCATAGGCTTCTCTATCCTGTGCTAGCCAGAATAGCTCCTCCATTCTATGTATTCCGGTGCATTCCCTAATATTTCTTAACCCGAACATATGCCTCCTACCCACGCTGCGAGTACCTTTAATCTTTCCTTCAATAATGAAATGCAGCAGATCATAATTATCGTTAAGGAGAATATGTCCCAAGAATGCCATCTTTCGCATTTTAATACTGGCCGTACTTTGTCTCGGAATACAATTACCTCATAATACAATGTCTTCCAATTAAAGATAATCTCCAGAACTACTCTCGAAGCAAAATTTAACTGTTCGAAGAATATTTTTTCTTCTGAATGAAGGCTTGAACTTTGTGGTGACATTATTATTAAAATAAAATACAAATCACTTTTTTTTCACCACTTTATTAGAATATACAATCTATATGTTTCGAGAACAATATTCCCTTCTTCAGGATTGTCTGTACTAAAATTGAAAAAGATAAACTATACATGTGTGTTACGGTGAAGGGTAGGTGAGGGGGGGGGGTCAGGGCTGTTAATTATGGAATGTCATCTCAAGGGGATGGAATCTTAAGTGGAAAAATATTCAAAAGTGAGTTGTGCACAAATTTAGTCTAGTTATTTATTATATTTGAATTAATATTAACACTTTTCCTAATTAGACTATTTATTTGTGGGATCTTATAACTAAAATGTAAAAATTTTAAACCTGTATTAATATTAAATGTATGGTCATATTCTATTAAATGTTTAGCAAAATCAGACTCAACATTACTAGTTAAAGCTTTGATGTGTTCTTTACCCCTAGTTTCAAAATTTCTTTTTTTCTTATTTTTTTTCCTTTTTTAACAATATAAAAAAGATCACAATCGATTGTGGTCAAAAAAAAGTGATTTATGTTTTATTTTAACAAATTTTATTATATTATTTTATTATATTAATATTATTTAAAAAACTTTTTTACAGAAAATTATTAAATATAAAATGTTGGTATTTGGCTTGTTAACTAAGCGGTCTTTATTGAACATATTATTTTTTAAAGTTTGACAAAACATGGTAGGGAGAGTGAGAAGAGCCATGTTTGTCGGTGCGCGGGAGATGACATTCTTCGCTTGCGGAAGTCCTAAGTCCCAGATAGATGATCTGAAACAAAAAAAATACACTTATTTTTACTTTGCACAATATTGTGTATAAGGTGAACTAAAATCAAGAAGAAAAATTGTAAAATAAAAAAATAATGAAGACGTTTGTTGTAAATGTGCTTGCCAATTTTCATAAAGAGTCGTCATCTACGGCATTAGGAGGATTTCCGCAAACTTTCGTACAAATTTTTATGAATAAAGCCAATGTGCGAATAAAGTGAAAAGTTTTATTCACACAAAAAAAGTGAAAAAAATGAAAAAAAAAAAGAAAAGAAGATTGAGTCAATCCTTGAGAGACGTCGCAGTAAAGTCCGCCGACTTAACTAGTACATATTGAAAACTGGCGACCTCTATTATGGAAGAAGTGAACTCTCCACAACAAAGTGCATATAATTTACGCCCTCGAAAGCAGTAATCAGTCCGCCCCCTACCTCCGCGGGTAAAGGTCGTCCTCCTGATGACGTTGAATAAGAATTCAACGAAACGTCGAGAATCGTTTCTCGGAAAAACAAACGGTTCGTATAAAATATCCGCAACCAGTTACAGTTAAATATGAAAAACTTCATACTCACGCCTAATCTGCTATGCCAGGAGCAAAGAGGATGCCTTCCTCGTATTTACAAAGTTCTTTTATATAAAAAAAAAATTTTTGACCCAGCAAGCCAGAAACTTCCCTTAAATTATTATTAAATTCCATCAAAAATTACCTCTCAGTATATTTTATCCTATATAAAAATGACTTCAATAGATATAATTGAATATTTTTTCCGCAGTTTTATCCATAGTGAAATATTCTATTCATTTAGTTTTGGATAGATTAAACATCTTTAAAATGATGTTAATAAAAGCTGTGAGTAAAAACTGGTGGAGGGCCAAGCCTTAAAATCACTAAAATAATTATTTCTGCATATAAAAAAAAATGCACAAAATTACCTGCAAGCATTATGGATCACATCGACTTTACTGCCACCAATTTATTAACGGTCGTATCATTTCGGATCACTAAATGTTGTAATAATAACGATTTACCTCGAAATTCGATTAAGGATTTATGAAGGCTCTCTGCGTGTTCCATAAACCACCCCAACTCAACTACAGCGACACATTAAACACGATTATTAAACTGGTAGGCTGGAATAATATTTTCTATATTACCTGATTACTGCTCATATCGAATTCTGATTAAAAAAGTAAACGATTTGTCGCGTTTGCAAAAATAAAAAAACCGCAAGCATTATCAAAAACACACAAGCTCTATTATAAAATTTAATATAATACTTAAGAATATTATTTCGGAAAATGTCTATTAAATTACAAATTTTTCGTGCAATATATTTTGTGGGATAATCCAATTTGTTCGCAATTTCGTGAGCATGGCGGAAATTTGATATATCGTTAGCGATTAATTTTTTTAAGTTCAGCTTGTAGATTTTGAAAATCCAGTTAACTTGATCCCAAAAAAAGCCAAATTCATAATTTTTGTTTATATTACATACTGTTTTCACTTTCTCAAAATCATGTCGTAGACACACTATTTTGATTTATAATGGATATTAAAATTATGATATAATTAATGATTTATAATTTATTTATAATGGGGGGAAGTTATTTATCCATGGCACAACTGTACTGCAGTATAACATTGCAGTTCATATTTTGTTTTAATTTTAATTTAAACAATTTTAGTAGGAAATTGTTGCCTTTAAATATTGGTGGAGCTTTGATTTGAAAAACTTGATTTGAATTCCGATAAAGGGTTGGCTAGACAAATGGCTAGTTGAATATCAAAACCTACCCAACGCTAAAATGTTTTTTTTTGACAAATGAAAACTCTCTTACGTCTTGTTTATAACGTGAATAAGATGAAATAAAAATTAATGGAACAAGGAAATAAAAATAAAATATTCAAATATCGCAAAAGAAATTTGCACATTTCGTGAGTTATTTCAACATTTAAAATTGATTTAGCACATTTTGAAACCAGACAAAGAATTTGGGTTGCTTTTTAAATTTCGGCATATGGATTTAGGTTGATTTTGAAATTCAAGGAAATATATTATATACTCATTGAATTATCAGGGGTGTAGTGAAATAAAGTCGCAGTTATTTAAGAGCGTAAAATATTACTAAATGTTTTTGATACAAAAAATTAGGATATTCATATTTTATTCTAGTGAATATAGATATAGGTATGTTTTGAAACTCAAGCTGATTTTTAACAAGCAACAACTTTAGATTCATACTTATTATGATAGATGACTAATGTGTAAAATGTAAGAATGTGCTTATAAGAATGTAAGAATGTATTGATATTCATATCTAAAAAAAAACGAATGATGGTTGGGGAGGTTTTGAAACTCGACGACTCAAATGTCATACTGCTGGAGCAAAGAAGCAAGCCAATTGTTAATTTGTTCGACAAAGTTCTAATTGTATATTACCTTATAATATGAGTTTTTGGACATTTCAACGATTTTCACTTCTTCTTCTAAGGCCTATCTGGTTATGGGACATTAGCGATCATGTTGGCATCATAATCTTGCTAGCAGCAGCTCCAAATAGCTGGACCAAGGATTTCTCAAACCATTGTCCTAGAATTTTCAGCCAGGATGTCCTTCGTCTTCCAGGATCTCTTCTGCTCACAATTTTGCCATGAATGATGAGATTCAGGATCTGGTTATAAGGATTTATATTCCTTTTGCATTCGAATCATTACATTAATTTGTAACCTATTTATCCAAATGCTTCAAACCATTTCAGCATTGTTTCAATGAGTTTCCATGATTCCATTTCATATCAAAGTAGGTCCAGGGAATCCAGGCTCTATCTTATCACTTTCATTCGTTAATTTAGGTTTTTAAGTTAGGTAATTTAGGTAATTTAGGTGAGGTAATTTAGATCATTGCTGCATAATACCTTTTTCGTTCAAAGAATGCAACTCTGTTTTCCTCCTTATGATACTAGCTGTGCCCGCGCGGCTTCGTCAAAGAACTTTCGCGAACCTTCTAGAACCTTCTCCTTCCAGAACTTTCTAGAGCAGGTTTTTCCGGAACCTTCTAGACTCACCGACACAGTCAGCGCGGCTATTTTGAAACAATCTGAAGCATTCGCGGCCTTCCCATAATAAAACAATGTGCTAGAAAGCATATTTTCGTCACCCGCTCCCACCCACGCACAGCCACCCCCACCAAACTCGCATATTTTCGATGTGACACCAAGGGCTATCCACCACCATAACCACTGGTGGGTGGTTGTGGCTGGTTGTGGAGAAAACTTGGCGGGTAGGGAAACACGGGTTGTTTCGACTAACACGGCGAACATTTGTTGCTTTCTCCTTTGAACTATTGAGTGTCTCGCGTTGATTCTCCGTGTCAACTGAGTCACCGACAGGACGTCTCAAGGGACGATTACGTCACGCTGGTAAGTGCCACCATTTTCGCTACACGACTTACTTGTTAGTCGAATCGACAAATAAAAAGCCACGACGTATAAAAAATATTTTAAAAAGCCTTTTGGGGTTAACACGTAATACTTGTGAGTATAGGAGGTTGAAAACGTAATTTCTATGAATTCCGTTATATTTTGCAGACTTCATGAAATTATGTAAAGTTTCTAATTGGCCTTACACCGGAGACGCTATATTGTGTTTACACGAAAACAGGAGTATACAAAAGAGAATACCCTAGGCTGTTTAAATTTGGTCTGCAAGGTTCATTACGCGTGTAATGCCTTGTAGGCTGTTTAGCCTTTTATTGCGGGGTGATTTTATATTAGGACTGAACGTAAGCAAGGTAATCGTTTGTTTTCAAAATATTTATTTTACGTTGTTTTCAGGTTCGAAAATCGTAATAACCATGTTGATTCCTCGAAAAATTCATTATTAAGTCATGTACGTATTTTGACAATACAAAATATTATCAATATTTTTGTAAGTATGTTTTAAGAACACAATTACTGGATTTTGTCCATAGACGGATAATAATCATTAAAATATTACTAGCAGTTAAGCAATCGGCTATCGCCGAGTACTGTACTCGTGTCACGTACAATACTTGCACAACACTTCAGGCCACTGTGCGGCCGATAGTGGCCACTGCGCGGCTATTAGTGTCTACTATTATTTATAGTTATATAGATGATGATCTTTCGCCGTGTATGCTGTCAACTTTAACGCATTTCAAACAAAACGTATGTTCTTACTATCTTTTCTATGGTTCTAAACTAAAAATCAAACATCAAAAATGTAATTGCCCGCAGAAAAAAGATTAACGTATGAAAATTAAAATTTCGAAAAATCTTGCTTTAAAGTGACTCGAATATTAAATAATGTATATATTTATAATATTTCTAAACATTTAATAATATCTAAATCTATTTTTAAATAATCTGTACATTTCGTTTCTTAAAACAAACATTCGATTTGTTTTTTTAAGCTGGAAATCTATCTGCTGGTTATCTCCATGACTGTCATAGATAAGATAATATAATAATAATTATCGACATTTCACCTAAAGTGTTTTTTTTATTTTTTTATTTATTTACATATTCTTATATGATCACACTACATTTATTAATTATTTGTATTAATTAAAATTAAAAATTAAATATCATGTCCCCAAATAGCAATTGTATGTTGGTGTAAGGGGACAGAAAATAGAGTAAAATAAGTGGGTACCTACACATATTAAATATCAGCGCTTTGATTTGTTAAACAGTTATCTCTTCCCCAACACAAGTCCCTTCAGCTGTTTATTGAATAGTTCTACACTATTTAATTCATTTATGCAATTGGGGATAACATTATAAAAATCGATCGCAGTGTATAGAAAACCATATCTCTCTCTATTAGTCCACGGTATATCATTTCTTATACAGGGTTATTTGTAAAACATTAATAACCTCGCAGGACTTTATTCCTGCCTTGATTATGAATCGAAAATGTTCAAGCTATCATGACCTAATACCAATAGTTATGGAGATATGCGACATCAAAGTTTGCATTTTTTTTTCAATATTTCTGACATATTTTTTGAAAAACGTTTTACTATCATTACAGTAAATTATATCTAATATGAAAAATTAATTTCCTTTAATACAAGTCAAATAAAATAATAAAAACCTTCGAATTCCAATTGGAAAACATTAAAACTTGTATTGAAATTGATTTATTGATCAATTTATTCGTTTAACCACGCTTATATATAAACTTCACTTGTTTGTCTATCTGTACGGATTATTATAATCTATATTTCACTATTTATATAGATTTGCACTTCCTAATGTCCAACCCAGCTGAAATTTTGCATACACGACAATACATGAATCGATTATCAGATTCACTAATTGAGCAGTGAATCCATTATCATTAATTGATCAAAGTTTTATATGGGAAATTAGTTAATGAGCTGACCAAAAGATGGCACTAGTTTCCTTCCGAAGTGATTTTGTATGAAATTATATACTTCACAAGCGCATCCATAAATGAGTTGGCTTATGCATGTGATGTTCTAAGGTGGACTTCAACCAAATTTAATCATAAGAATTTCCTGCAGGTGTGGCGTAGTTGGTAAGTGTTAGGCAAAATTTGAAATTGGTCGAATTTAATATTTCTTTAGCCGTTACAAACGCTAACCATGAAAATACATGTATTTAATTCAAGTGCGAAATGATGACGATTACATCTAGTTTAGAGAATTAAGAAATATTTTATTAAATTAATATTTCTTCGTGTTTATCGCCACATTCACATTCAAAATGTTTTTTTTTACTTTTCGGAGTTTTAGGGCTATGAATTTTTTTATTTTTGAGGGTCGCATGCTCGGCGCGGGCCTCGTGAAAAAACACAGATAGTTATTAGTTATACATCAACCTAATAATAATAATGACACACGTCTCCAGGTATATCCTCGTTGAAAGAACTGGTGAGCAGGCCGGTTCTGCGTCTTTCTGCTTGGTTGGTGGCTGTGCTCACCCTGGCCGGGAACCTACTGGTGCTGTGGGGAAGATTTCTGTCCAGAGACGAGAACCGCGCCCTATCGCTTCTGATCAGAAACCTCGCTGGTGAGTTGATCTGCATTGTCATTTTATTTAATGGACAGCTGAAATGTCGTACCATTCAAAAAGTTTGATATTTTCTGATCTAGAAAGGGAATAATATTTTGCAGAGTTAAAAAATTCCGCATTTTAGAATGTTATCTGCGACTTACGAATATAAAAATGAAATATTTATGATAAAATATGGTAAATCAGACAAAAATATAGGATTAGTATTGTCATTTTATTTAATGGACAACAGAAATGTCGTACCATTCAAAAAGTTTATATTTTCTGATCTAATATTTTGTAGAGTTAAAAAATTCCGCATTTTAGAAAGTTATCTGCGACTTACGAATATAAAAATTAAATATTTATGATAAAATATTGTAAATCATACAAAAATATATCATTAGCAGAACGTGGTTTCGATCCACGGACCTCTGGGTTATGGGCCCAGCACGCTTCCGCTGCGCCACTCTGCTGTTGGAGCGAGTTGTCAAAATATTGTATAAATACTTTTTGGACGCTCATAAAATATTTTTTAATAATTTATTTATTTAAAAGTATTAATAAAATTTCGTAAAAATAACTGTGATGTTGTTTTCCATAATTTTAATATAGGTCTTTTATTATTTATAACTATTTACAACTCCGAAATATTTTTATTAGCGCCATCTATACTCAAATTATTGAACATATTCGTGACTACCAACAGAAACATTTGTGCTAAATACTGTAGTTTAGCACTTTGTCGCTAGAGTATTAAATCATGCAACTATTTATTTTTAGTAATGCACTTCATAAATGAGATTTAATATAGTCATTATTTACAATTTTCAGTTGCCGATATGCTCATGGGCATTTATCTGCTGGTGATAGCAATTCAGGATGCAAGATTTCGCCACGTTTATCACCAGCACTCCCATCAATGGACGAATTCTTGGACCTGCACAATAATCGGTGCCATGGCTATGACTTCCTCTGAAGTAAATTACCACGACCCTTAATTAGTGCTATTTTTTTTAAATAATTAATGTATCAGAAATTATTGTAGCATCGTCCCATTGTTCGACAGTTTTAATTATTGTACTTTAACTTTTTTCCAGGTGTCCCTTCTAATTCTAGCCTTCATGTCAGTTGAAAGATTCCTGTTGATAGTGGATCCGATGGGTGGTCACCCTCGCCTAACACCGCGAGTGGCTAAACGCATCCTACTCATGTTATGGACTGTCGGAATTACTCTTGCTGTACTGCCCAGTTAGTTTACGTTTAGCATTTATTTATTTATTGCTATATTATAACAGATAGTATAAAGATACACATACTATTCTATAAAGATATGCTATATGTATAATCAAATTTACAATACCTAGTACATTACTTGTGTAGCGAACCCTCAGAAATTCATTTGTGGATACTGCCTCATTATAATAAATACCAGCTATGATAGTGTATAAAATTTAAACAAAACAGTTTTCTAATAATCTTTTTATGCCATTACAAACTGTATACATATTACGTGATTTAAGGGCCAATTCACATTATCTGATTCAGTTCTAATTAAATTTTAAATGCATCGTGTTAAATTCATCTTTAAACATAGGTATTCAAATGTGATTACAGATGACAAATGATAATTATCAACGATCATTTATTTGGCAGATACCTGTTTGATATCTCAAGCAGATGTGTTATCAAAACATTTATTGTATATGTATTTATAAATTATTTTTTTTTAATATGTTTTACTATTTTAATTATTAAAAATACTACATACAAACAAATTATTACAGTAATTCATTGGAGAAACAGCACTCGCTTCTACGGGACACACAGTGGAATGTGCTTTCCTTTGCATTTGCAAGAGAAGTATCCCCTGGGCTGGCAATACTCTGCATTCATATTCCTTGGTGTCAACATGACTGGGTAACCTAACTAATTTAATGTTATATTGTGTGTTACATCGGTTCATAGACAGATGATTCTTTTATAGGTGGACTATAAATTTTAGAAACTTACATGTATTGTTCCTGGTTTCGATATAGTTCGGTACCATACTATTGTAGTTTGCAAACTTCACCAAACACTTAATATCATATTATTATACAAAGCACTATCGCACTTTCACTTGGTTTTTTATTTATGTTGTAGGTTTTGTCAAAGAGACAATAAATACTTAGTAAAGTAGTATGTGCACACGTGGTAGAATGTGTCCTACTGAAACTGAGATGTAACAAAGGATTGGTTAGGAAGGAAAAAAAGTACAGTTATGTACCAAATAGATACATACTAATAAAAAGTATTTTTGTTTTGCCCAACAATCGCTAAACAATAGTTAATAAGATATAAACTATGTATCTACATATTTATAGTAATACAATATAGTATTTATTTACAACAAAACATTTGCTTTAATTATAATATCCATTGTGTAATGATGTGTAAAATTGATTTCAGTCTTATAATAATAGCAACAGCATACTGCGCAATGTTTATATCAGTCTGGCGGACACGCCGAGTAGCCCCATGTTCTACGGACTGCGAATTTGCTATTCGTTTCTTCTTTATTGTGTTGACCAATGCAGCGTGCTGGGCCCCTATAGTCTGTTTGAAGGTCATCACTTTCCTGGACTTTGAAATATCATGTAAGTTCACACTAATCACAAATTATTATTTTAAAATGTTTCTCACCAATCAAGGTACAAACCTGCCTCAACCATAGCTTTGAAAAAAGTTGTGAAAATATCGCAAAATATAAAAACATTTTACACCATATGAGCTTAAGTATGGTAGAGAAAATACATAAGTATTTCTAAGATATGACATGAGAGAGTACGAGCATTATCCTTGGAATTACCCAACTGAGCTTCTCCAGGGTATGCATGGCTACAATAGTTTAAAGACTGGAAGAAATGTGCATTTGATTACACATTTTTATCTATTGTTGCGCAGTATGATCGATAATCTTATAATTATGTGCAGCATTGGTTTGTGGGTTCCTGATACATAATTACCTTAGACAGTGTCCGCATAGATTGTTTCATATTCCAATATACAGGACCAACCTGCTGATGATTATGCCTGTTGAAAGAGCTACCGCTATGTTAATCTTTGGATATTGATCTGTTCCATATCTCTGAGAGGGTTTCCTAAAGCAGGATTCTTCTAAACCTTTGAACATTTTATATATGTGTATTTTTACATGTTAATTGAAATTCATAACATTTACAAAATAAATATATGTTTGTTATGTAAATGCTGTATACAAAGTAAATTGAATTGAATTAAGTCATATTAAATCACATTAAACATTTTTTATGTTTTGTTTACCTTCCATTGAAAGCAAAATGCATCTTCTATTTTATATGAAAATTGTACATATTTGCAGCTGACGTGTATGCTTGGCTTGTGGTGTTCATTGTCCCACTGAACTCTGCTGTGAACCCTCTCTTATACACATTCACTACCCCTAAATACCGAGACCAGCTCCTCTCATTCGGTTGGAAGTACTCTGCTAAAAGATCATCTACAGGTGGTGGTAAGTGTGTGTAAATTTGATATCACTAACAATTTAAAGGGAAATGATTTGGAAACCTGTAACATTCCATTTATTTTATTAATATTCATAACTCACTATAGAGTATTCTGGAAACCTTTTTAATTTAAAAGAATGTAATATTGGTTAAAAAAACATATTTTAGGCAGCAGATTCAAAACAATTAAGTTATCTACATTAAAGAAAATGAAAAAAAGGGTAAAAATCCCTGTCTTGGCTTATAAAAATAACAATTATTTATGTACCTATATGTTACAGCGAAGGTATATTTCTATCAAAAGTATATTTTCCAACTTAACTAATAGGTTATTTAGGTTGGTGAGGTTAAATTAGTTAGTTATGTATTTAGTAGTAACCTTACCTAGCAAACCTAAGATATCCAACCTAAGTTATAGTTAGGTTGGTTATTAGGAAAATATGCTTTCACAAAAAATATACTATCACTCTAACATAAACATATTTGGTTACCAAAATAAAGGATGTACGTAGAAACATTAACTAAAAAATAAGTTGATAAATCATTGTACGACAAATCGCTTGTAATCTCTGTTGCTTTTTGTGTAACTAAATGACAAATCACCTTATCTAGCATTGATGTCAAATTATGTGTTTTATTTCAATATAAGTATTTTAAATATGCTAGAACCAGTCGTGTGCAGCGAGAACTTTGTCTTTTATGCAGATATACATTTAGGAAAAAAATATTGCAAAAAAATATTTATGTTACAGAATATTATCATACATTGAGATCTGAATAATATGATAATAATTGAGATAGGAATATTACGACATAGGTACAGTAGCCGGCAAACATCTTGAATTTTTACGGCGTAGTGGGGGGAAGTTTGCGCATGTACCATTCCACCAAAGAGACCCAAATTTTGTCTTCTGCGCATTCCCCCACTATGCCGAAAAATTTCAAGAAGTTTGCCGGCAACTGTATATCTTTTCATTAGATTTTTTCAAAATGATGAAAAAAAGCTTATGATAATATAATGTTTCAACATTCTCACTGCACGCCCCTGGCTGGATCACAGTAAGAATTTGCAAAAAATATTGCATAATAAGATTAGCACAGAAATACAGGTAAATATTTATTTTACCACCTTTACAGGGATGGTCAATGATCCATTATTCTGAATGAATTACTACGAGATATTTTAGAAGTTGACATGTTTTGGTAAAATTTACATTTTGAATTTTCTTTGTGTAATCTCAAGAACTGTTTATTGATTTCTAGATACTGAAAGTTCCAGAACGTCGTCCCACAAGAACATAACCTGTATGGTAGGCCCTGTACGCCCAGCTCATCCAGAACCACTAATCTCCACCATTGATACTTCGTATTCCCTGGATTGCAAGTTGTAAGACGAATTTAAAAAATGCTTAGAAATTCATGAAATTTTTTGATTGAGAAATTAATTGTCCACTGATTTGGTTGTAAAGATTTGGGTTATCGTGTTATATCTGTGATTTTGAAAATATTTACATGTAAAACTTTCCAAAAAATGTATTTGTCAAATTATTTAAATAATAGGTTATTGATAATCTACCAAATCAAATAATTTCTTATCAGCCAGGTATGTTTCTTCATTAAATAAATAATTTTGTAGGTATGTCAAACCACAAAATTAACATTAAAAACATTTTAATAATGATTCTTTCATCTGTTAAAAAATTTAAAAAATATATATATATATATATAAAAACAGAACACACAGATTTGATTCAAGATTATTTTGAAATATTTCACTTATAACATAATAAGCTAAAAAACAACACAAAAATTATTTGTGATCGAGTTAATAATTATTTCTATCGTTAAGACCAGTCCGTTTCAGTATTTTTAAAATACATTAATCTTTAAAATACTATTCTATACATTCCGTCTACCTAATCATATCAATAAGTTAGATAAAAATTTTACTCATGAATATTAAATTTAGTTAATTACCTACTTATATGTATCGTAATATTTTTTTTATTAATTTTCTTTTTCTTTAATGTTTGAATTTTTCAAAATGATAAGTTTCTTATATTATTTGGTAGGTACAGATGTTGCATGTAAATGCATAAACTTAAAATTTTTAAAATATTAGCAATTCACTGAACAAACATCATTTGTGGTTTAAAGTTCATTACTTTGTATACATTCAGATATAAGTCTTTTTTGAATCATGGTTATAGCCATCAGTTAAACAAGTTCCGAAACAAGGACATTGCAAAATGCATGCAATTGAATAACACATAGAGATTACATGACCAGACAAAAATATCATCCAATGATTTATTTGTCAACTATCAGTTTCCAAACTTGCATAAACATGACTTATATGCCTGACTTTTCTGAACGCAACTGCTACAGTTGTTATTATTTAAAATATTATTATCTTATTCAGTGTCCCACTACGAGCATTATTTATAATAATCTAGTGGGTTTAATCCATTTGTAGGTATCTAAAATGTATCCAATCAAAATCGATTTTACTTTCTGTTACTTTATTGTACCTGCTTAATTTTATATATTTTCCCTGTACATATTAAATTATTCCCTATGTTAAATATGTATTAGCTTCTACCCTGATTTACAAGTTATGATAAGTGGCCTGATAGAAGGCTTTCAATTGAAGAATTTGAAGAAATTCCAATTGTCCCCAAATATATTAGAATATGTAACTAACTTACACCATTGTTAACAATTATTATGTTAGTCATGCTGAATATCTATGTTAGAATTATAATTTGTATACATAAATATATGTATGTATTTTCTTTATTTCAATGATTGTGTTTGTAGTGTATCTTTGGTGTATATGTGTTACAACACCTAATCTGTAAATCTTTGTACTTTGTAGCAATTCATGTTTAGGTTAATTTGATGTTTCTACAAATTTTTATCTAAGTAGACATTTTATACAAATATTTGTATACTATAAAATGAAATATTCACTAGGTTTATGGGCATTTTTTATATACCTATCTCTACGGCACCTGTCAAATTGACGGATGCACATAAGTACTTCGTTTTTTCGTATTATATGATTTATTTAACTGTTTTATTTAACTGAAGTCCTCAATTGTTCAATTGAAATGGTTTATTTCTTTTTTAGAATATGACGCGTTTCTATTTCTGTGCAGTCTTTGATATGTTCTAACATGCGCGTATCAATTATTAGTTCGAAGGCAGTTCGCACATGACCCGACATCACATTTTTCTTGGAATATCCGGTAGGTCCTGCGACACCTTTGAATATTGTGTCAATGGGTAGTCTACCGCTGGACCCTCTTGCTTCAAAGCCCATCCATTTTGTTCCATCGACAGCAAGTAGTTCTATTGTATTGCTTTTGAAGGTGGATGACTTTTTCTCGGTGCTTGAGGAAATGCGCATTCTTTTTTTACCAAGACCTGTAATGTTTTCTTCTTCTGATGACTCTTCTGTCATTTCGCTGTAGAAGGATTCGGAAGTCTCGGATTCATGTTCACTTTCACTTTTAAATGCTCTTTCTTCAGAGCTAGTATCGGAATGTACTTCATCGATGTTAGAAATTTCTATCAATAATTCCAAATACTTTCTTGATTTACTCATGGTTGCTAAAAATGGATGAAGATAAAATAAATATTATTGAAAAAGTAATTAGTAATTATTAGAAAACTACAATTAGTAATTATTAGAAAATTACAAATTAAAAATTCTTTCAATATGTAGATTTTTTCTTTGCAAATATTTATACGCATTGCTAAAATTTTAAAACTTGATATACGTCTTCACACACAGACTACAATTCTAAAACTGAAGATTGTCATATGGTCAATTTTGCCAGAAATCAACCCTTGAAGAGACCATTTTTTATTGCCCCATAAATCATAATGCTCCAAATGCATTACGCAGCGCATAGTTACTTGTAATTTGTGTTTGAAACAAAAACATGGATGACTTTTTTTCTTCATTGCTTCACACAAATTGTAGAAATATGATTATGTTGTTTCAAAAGTAATAATTTCACAAATGGGACGAATTCAAAAGGGATATTCTTTAAATTACCAAATCCGTCAATTTGACGGGTGTTCGTAGAGATAGGTATAAAGCATATAAAGGTATAAAGATTTTCTAAAATAAGAGATTTCCGAATAAAAAAAAACTATATTTGTACTGATCCATTATATATATAAAAAATATATATTTGTACTGATCCATTATAAAAAGTCATTTAAAAAAATCAGAAAAATATTCTGCCTGTTTAGTAAAATTTACAATGCAAATCGCTAATCCGTCAATTTGACGGGCGCCGTAAACCTAGTGTTAAAGTACCTACTTATGTTACTAATCTGTTTGACTCATTATTCTTATTTGACGACATACATTTAGTAATTGATAAAATTTAGAAGCTTTTTTTCTTATTATATACCTTACTGTTATTTTCAACTCTAGATTATTTCTAAAATATTAAAGAAAA